>LPNX010984363.1:290131-314423 GCA_001517045.1 Pseudotsuga menziesii | reverse complement strand
CCTTTTCCCCCGAATGGCTGACGTCAATGATTAAGGTACACATTTCGGGGATACGAGAAATCTAGACAGCTGGAAGAATTCGATGGATGCATTCGTTGCAGAATAGTCTATTACTCAAAGACAACAGCCACCTAGAGATCTAGGTTCCCCAGGTAATCGCCAGTTGTTGCTACCGCAACGTTTCTCCCCGACTTTATGTCACTTAAACCCTGGGACCCCTCCTCATCTTTGTTTGCTTGGATTGATTGTCAAAGGCCTGGCACCCTCGAGCGTATCTGTTTGTTTTTGTTTGAAGTTGAATGCCCGCTTTTTGAATTTTCGTGTCCATTTTCAATTTGAATCGTGTTTGGTTTGTTCACTACCCGTAGAATGTTGATATTTGCCTTAGCGAGAAAGTCGATTTTTTATTTTGATCCTTCACACTGCTGATCGGACCTCTTTCTAAAGTTTCTGAGCCTCACATCACCCGCCGTTGCGGCTCCCTGACCAAACTTTCCGCCCGATTGAGGTTTCACCCGACGCCCGATTCGCTGTGTAAATCGCTGGCTATAGTTTTTGGACTCGCCCGCCGTTGATGCCAGAGGGTAGGAGTTGACCTCCGATTCGCTTGTCACCTGACATCCGACTGCCGACTGCCACCCGAACCTTTTACTTTACCTCGTCGCCCGCCACCGACTCGCGTCCCGTCCGCCGTTGCGGGTGACAAAACCTTCTAGCCCCCGATACCTTCCGCCCGGCATCCGACCACCTTGTCGCTCGTTTGGTCCCTCGCCCGTTTCTTTACCCCCTCCACCATTGCGGCTCCTGCAGCCTTGTCCCGTCCGATCCAGTGACCGCCCAACCGCCGATTTGGTGTCGCCGTGAAGCTCTCGCCCGGATAAACCAAGCTAGTTCCCTGTGGATTTATCTTATGCTTTGAAATTTGAAATGCTTAATACCTCAATTTAGTGGATAATGCACTCAAGTGTCTGCAGAAAAAAAAAACCCCATGGGTCACCGAAGCAACTTAGATCGAAGAAAGGACAAAATAGATGAACGACAAAGGCACCAAGGAAGCAGTCACGGCGGTTACGGTCAGAGTGTAGACGCTTATGGAAGATGATTGGGAAAACGCAGCAGTCAGGGAAGAAGGTGAATCGTCAAGGAGGCTGAAAGCTACACACTGGAGGGCAGCCCAGGGGGCAGAAGTCCTAGTTTAAATAGAAAAAGATAGGACTTAGAAGAGGCTTTTTTCCACTGGAAAATTTGTAATTGTTGACTTGTAAGAGGATCTACCTCGTTTTGCTGGAAAAAACTGCGATTTGCCTGCTGGAAAGAGCAAAAGATGTGGAATGTATCAATGCAATTCAATAAATGATGCCGAAGAGGAACTATTTCGTTTTCAGCAGTCTTTATTTACTGTAAGAGTATTTGATGTTTGAACCTATGTTCTTGTTGGATGTTCTTCAATAATTTCTGGGTATATTTCCACTATGAGCAATAACTGTGTTATAAAATGATTGGTTATCTGATTATTTGAATATCTGTAAGCATTCATGTGCTGCAGAAGAAGTAGCAGCTATCTATTTTTTCTTCTTATGGTGTATGAATATGTATTCCTCATCTAAAAAATGACAACCCTGCTCCCTAGGGATAGTTTATATAGTTAGCTTTCTCTCTGTCTGTAGCTGGTTTGGTTGCCGGTGAGCATAAGACGAAAGGTAAGAACCTGCGCATCACTTTGTGACCGCTCCCTGCATCTTGACTACCCTGCATTTAGTTAGGCACGTGCATATCATGTATTTCTAAGTCAAAATAAAAGAACTCGGTGGGCCGGGCCGCAACCGGTAAAGCCTGTGTTTGTTACTTTGACCTACGGTAGCCGGACCGTAGACCGAACGGATTCCCTATACCAAACAGTCAGCGGGCTAGTTGGGAACGCTGATTGGGGAGAATCCTTTACTGTTGCCGCCTGCGATTTTCGGGGCCTCAACACAGTGCCACCCCAAAGGGAAGTGCAATAAATTGTTGGAGTCTCTAGGGAAATTTATTTTCCAAAGTCAGACGCACTAGTAGAAATAAGAGACGCAAAAAAATCCAGTTTACTATGTCGAATGATTTTATGAGGTCCAGTTTGATAACCAAACCTTCCATCTTCTTTGTCTTTGTAATGTGTAATATTTCCTGCTAAATACCCATCGGCTCAAGGATTTTTGTGTTCTTCAAAAATCCAAATTGTTCAAGTGAAATAACCCTTGCCAAAATTGGCTTTTTTTTGTTGGAAATGATTTTTGTAATAAGCTTGTAAATCATATTGCAAAGTGATATTGGATGGTAATCTGCATAGGATTTAGGCTTTTCACATTTCAGGATGAGAGTCAAAAAGGTAGAATTGATCGAACGTTAAATCTTACCTTATTTCTATGATTGTTCAACAACCTTTAATAAATCATCACAAACCAACTCAAAGAAAAATAAGAAGAATTCAACCGACTAGTCATAGGGACCAATACTTTGTTGCTTATGTGTGTGAGTGTATAGAAACTTGTGTCACTGTGTAGCTTAGGTGTGTGTGCATCACTTAGGTGGGTGGGTGTGAGTGCAATGCTTATGTGATTTTGTGGGTTAGGTTTGTGAGTGAATTTTTTAAGTGGGTGTGTGGGCTAGGTGTTTGAGTGTGCCATTTATGTGTAATCCTTAAGGGCATCACTTATGTGTTGAGTGTGTTATGTCTTTCAAATATCTTTGATCTTTAAAGGATGCCAATAAGGAAGTGGAAATTTTGAAATAATAACCTAGACTGGAATTTTAGAAGCAATTATAAGTGGAGCACTTGAAATCCAAAAACATGGGGTATTGATGAAGAGACCTGCTCTTCCCCAAAACCATGGATCTTCCTCAAGGACATTCAGATAACCATATTGACTAAAAAAATTGTACTATAATATTTTATATAGCATAAGTATATATCACATATTTCATACCAATCTAAGTAGATCCACTTATACATATATGTCATGCAAGGCCAGAAACCATTGAAATGAAAAAATAGAGTAGTTTTTTTATATGAATCAAGGTATTCATTGATCTCTAGGTGACGGATGTCCAAAGATGACACCTCATTCGTTTTCTCGACAGTGTATGAACTTGGAATAATAAGGGATTGAACTATTTGAGGAGATGCCTTAGATAAAATTGCATCCTTGAATGAAATAGAATTTCAACAAGAGGATGCACATGTTCCCACTCCATGCCCATAAAGATGTGTACCGAAAAGGAGAATTGAATATTTACCTCTATTAAATAAGTGTAACTATGGAAGATATTTTAATTATTATTATTATTATTATTACCCCTTTCATAGATGTTGTTCCTTCAATTAGGGATGTCATTGATTTATTTGATCTTGTAAATACTCGAGTTAAAACCTTTGTTGTAAGTCGGGTCATTAGTACCCACAAAAGTATTATTGAAATGTAGTTTTTAGTCTCTCAAGGCAATTCGTCCCTGGCAGCTAGGAGAAGTTGGCCATGTTGGTTTATTAGGCCTCTCAACTGATTGGTATAAATAGGAGAGGCACCTCCCTCATTTGGACATGGTGTGCACTCAAGCGAGTTCGCCAGAGAGAGGAAAAATAGTTCATATGAGGAGAAGGAATTTATATAGTCTTATTTACTGAGTCTTACACTGTACTTGGTTAAGGTCTATATCGAGGAATTTTTGTTGGGTTTTCTCCCCCCATGAGGGTTTCCTAGGATAAATCTCTGTGTTCTATTTTCTATTGTGTTTATTTATTTATTTTAGTGATCGCTTTGTTTTGGCATAATAAATTTTTGAAGAAATATTAACATGGTATCAGAGCCAACCTAAAAGAAGACATTGTGTAGCAACTCATCCCGTAGTCCAATAATCTAGGGCTCGCCATTCTGGTAACCTTCCTCCACAGATCAGCTAGAAAAGAAGGGCCATTTAAATTTCCTTAGGAGGGAGCATATTTCAGTTGAAACATATCACAATTTTGTTGAATTTTATTTTCAACCTACCACTACTTCCTGGAGAAAATAGGGCATCAAAATTTTCAAGGTTCCATCCATAGATTCTAAAAAAATAAAGATATAGTCTAGCTCGCCTTAGGGAGGCACGTATTTTCCTCCAATCATCTCTACAAGTGTTCTCAATTAAAAAATTAGGGTTTTTCGGTCAAACCCTAGGTCATCATGAAGTTGGTTCCAGAAGCAACCCTCAAACTGGTAAGTACTATCTCATATATTTCCATTTGAGGTTCTCATTCATTAAAGATGAAAAATGGAACCAAGCTTGATGAAAAGTTTTAAGGAGCAGAGAATTTCAAAGCATGGAAGTATAGATTCATTCTCATTCTTGAAGAACATGACCTAAAATGATACATCAAAAAAGAGGTTAAGGAACCAGAGGGAGATGAGGCAAATGATAGGCACAAGAAGGATATGAGCAAATCCAAGAGGATCATAATTAATTCTATAATGGATCATTTGATCCCCAAGGTGTCTTCAAAGAATACTCCAAAGGAAATGCTTGATGCACTGAGAACAATGGTAATTTTTAGGGGTGAAATTTTGCCGATTGACTATATTTTGGGTTTCTTTTTCAAAAATAAATTCACTATTTGGTCATTTTTAGTCTCTAATGTCACCTATATTTACATAAAATATGTTTTTTTATCATAATATTCTCCAAAATTTACCCATTTCAGCATTAATTGCATGTTTCATGTTTAATTTTCGCCTACCTATCTATAAATATGTTTTTTTCAATCCAAAACTATCACCTAGAATTCTATACTTAAGTATAATATTAGAATCCTTAAAAAATAACTTGACTAAGAATCATCTTTAAAGGAAAGAACATAAATAGAAGAATGACCTTGAGAAACCAACTCAAGGGTGTGAAGATACAAAAGGAATAAACCATGCAGTCATACTTCTCAAGAGTATCCAAAACCAAACAATAGTTAGAAGCCATTGGTGACATGATAGAACAAGTAGAAGTTGTGATGACCACCTTAAATGGTATTCGAAGAGAATGGGATTCCTTCATCAGAGGAATATGTGCTAGAATAAACCTAACCAAGTTCAAAAAACTATGGGAATAATGTGTCCAATAAGAAGGAAGAATAGAAAATAGATAATAAAATATAATCGAAGATGAAGATCAAGCTCTATATTCTCATACAAAGGATGGAAGAAACAAATGGAAGGATCGAGGATTACCTCCTAGAAGATCACCAGAATTCAAAAGAGTTAAGAATATTAAAAAGGATTACTCATCTTATGAACGTTACACATGTCATAAGTTAGGACATATCTACAAACATTGTCCACTTAATAAACAAAAGTTCAAGAAGAAGAACCAAAAGTTCCATGCCCATGCGGTCGAAGAGAATGAATTAGATGAAGAGAAGGATATAAAGAATGAAGACTCTAGTGAAGAATATGTCTTAATTTTAGCCCTCACAAGATCAATCTCTCATGGAAGTGACACTTGGATCATAGATAGTGGTGCTTCCAAACATATGACGGGTCACAAATACTCTATCTCATGTCTCATTCAGAAATAATGTCCTCACAAGATGCAACTTGGAGATGATTCAATATCCCATCAAATGAATGGGAGAAAACTACAACAAATCCTGGAATTAGCGTATCATTTAGCGTCCCTTTTTAGTGTGAATTGTTTTTACATTGAGTGGTCAAACTAGATGCTAAATGGGACGCGTCATGGAAAAAACTTAAAGAGTCTAAAAAAACGTATTTTTTTGCTTCCTAGATAGCATCCTTTATGACGTCCAAATTAACGTCTATTTTTTTCTTCCAGAATAGCGTCCAACTTTGCTTCCTAAACAACATCAAGGTTTGCTTCCTAAATAAGGTGCTATTTTTCTTCCTAGCGAGTGTCCTATTTTGCTTTTTAAATGACATCCCCATTAGCACCATATTTTCATCCTTAATAGCACCATGTTAGCATCCAAATTAGCATCCATTTTTTCTACCACTTTAGCATCCCATTTTACACCATGTTTTACTTCCAAATATGCACCAATTTTTGCTCCCAAATTTGCACCAATTTTGCTTCCTTTTTTGGATCGTGTTTTGCTATCAAAGTGACACCAAATATTGCTTCTATTGTTGCACCATATTTTTCTTCCTATGTAGCGCCATTTTTTTCATCCAAAGTAATGTCTTATTTTTCTACCATATCAACGCCATGTTTGGCTTCATCATTAGCGCCACATGTTGCATCATTTTTAATGCCTAGTTTTGCGTCTTATTTTGCTACCATATCAATGCCATGTTTGGATTCATCATTAGTGACACGTGTTGCATCCTTTTCAATGCCTAGTTTCGCATCTCTCATTTTTTCGTCACTAATTTAGTCATTTTTAGTAGTTTTATATAAACATTTTAGTTATTTTGTTTGTTCATTTATCTCTCATTGTTTGGTCACTTATCTCTTATTTTTTGGTTACTAATTTAGTTGTTTTTAACCAATATTGTAATACCATTATTAGCTTGGCTGAGTTGTATGGCACCCTTGGCTATGTTTGAGTTTTCTAGTGTTCCCTTATTCCTGTAGGAAATCATGCCTAGCTCAGGGGTGGCAGTGTTGCTGAGAGACTAAGGAGCACACTGGCCTATGGTTGGGAGGAACATTGCAGCGACATAGCTGGTTGCAGGACAAGTTTTGTTCAAGATAAGTGTTCTTGTCTACATAATTCTCTACAATTATATTTCTTCCATTGTATTTGCTTGATGGAATGTGATGAACATGTTGTTGTCTTGAATTGATGCATTGTTCTTTTGAATAACTGCAATTATAGGCATCTATGTATGTTTTTCACTCAAAGCATTTTGAACTAATTTGCAGGGTAGATTGGCCAGATTGGTAATGGCCTGAATGATCAGATCGATCCAAGACTTCAGTAAAAAAGCTAAGTTTTCTTCTAGAAATCCTCCTTTGTACAAATTTGCAGGATTGGGGGATGCAAGATGCGGAATGCCGTTTCGTAGATTTTGGTTTCCACATATTTCCTTTCCGCAACTTCCTCTCCGCAACTTATAGGATGCGGGATGCAATATCACGGTGTCATGATTTCCATAATTCCCAATCCTACCATTCAAATCTTCGTGCCATTGATCTTCACGGGATGATTCTCTACTATTGATTTGTTTCCGATGTGGAATGCAGGATGAGGGATGCGGAAAGTGAGATTGCAATTTTTGTAACTTTGCGCCCCCCCAAATCAGGTTTTCTGCACCGTTGATTTTTGCGGATGAATTCTAAGCCATTGATTTGGTTCCAGCTGTGGGATCGTTTATGATTGTTGATTTCCATTGCATTTTCTCTCCATCGTCTGATCTCCTCTGAGATCTTTCCTTGCATATCATTGAACAAATCAATGGAAGAAGGGAGGGAGTGTGACAGTTTTGGAAATGTCAATAAGTGGTTCGTGACCATGCCCTGTGTTTCGATGAGCAGTAAAGGCTCTCAATGAAATATTTAATTCCGCATGATATTGGGGCATGGGTACGTGACATCGTGGTATCAGAGCTGCAAGTTGTAGCATTGGGTCTCGATGGACCAGAAACCAGTTAAGAGTACCCTCTGATACCAACTTGTAGTACACTACAGCATGGTATAAGAGCTGTGGGTTGCAGCATTGGGCCTGGATGGACCAGAAACCAGTCAAGAGTACCCTCTGATACCAACTTGTAGTACACTACAACATGGTATCAGAGCTGTGGATTGCAACATTGGGCCTGGATGGGTTGGGAATTAGTTAACCAAAGTTGTTGGTTACAGTATTGGGCCTAGATAGGCCAAATGATAGTAAGTAAATGGTTTTTATTTTGAATTACTATGTGTCTAACAAATGGTGTTGATAACACATTTCACAAAGTCATAGTATATTTTGGAAAAGTAAGTTATGGTTCAGCCATGTGAACCCATGATGGATATGATGCTTGGGGCTCCTACGAGTGTGCACAAGATGCCATGGGGGAAAATGTTCGAGTTGGAAATGATGGCATAGAGTCTAATGGAAGGAGATTCCAAGAGACACCGCCAGATATTGTAGCCACCATGAGAAGCCTGATTAAAGCTCAGGAAGAGCAGCATTAGTTGAATGCTGCTATGTTGCAGAGTTTAACATACTTACAAAGAAAGATAGACTCTAGACAGGGTACAGTAAAACTCGAAGGCAGTAAGAGAAACACCAGTGTCCAAGACACCCTATAGATTGAGTACACCAGAAATGCTAGAGCTGAAGATGCAACTGCAAGAGTTGTTGGAGAAAAAGTATATCAGACCCAGGGTGTCTCCTTGGGGAGCACCAGTTCTGTTTGTAATGAAGAAAGATGGTACACTCAGATTGTGTATTGATTACAGATAGCTGAACAAATTCACAGTAAAGAAAAAGTATCCTTTTCCTAGGATTGATGACCTCTTTGATCAAATGAGAGGAGCAAAGGTATTTTCCAATATTGACTTGAGGTTGAGTTACCATCAGGTGAGAATCAAGGATGAAGACATTCATAAGACAACCTTGAGAACAGGGTATGGACATTATGAGTTTGTAGTGATACCATTTGGTCTCACAAATGCACCGGCTACATTTATGTGCCTTATGAATAGTGTCTTCAACAGGTATTTGGACAAGTTTGTTCTTGTTTTCCTTGATGACATTTTTATTTATTCTAAGAATGAGGAAGAACATGAAGAGTATTTGAGATTGACATTGCAATTGTTTAGGGAGAATAGGTTGTATGAAAAGCTGAGCAAGTGTGACTTCTATAGAGATAGAATTCAATATTTGGGTCACATTATCTCAGAAGAGGGTATATCTGTGGACCTTGAAAAGATTGAATCCCTTATGAATTGGCCCACTCCAAGAAATGTGATAGATGTGAGATATTTTATGGGACTCACAGGATACTGCAGGAGGTTCATTGAAGGATTCTCCAAGGTTTCACATGCCATTACTTCTTTGCAAAAGAAGGGCATACAGTTTGAATGGATGGTGAGGTGTGAAGAAAGCTTCCAGCAGTTGAAGAATCTTTTCACCAGTGCACTAGTATTGACATTTGCAGACCCAAAGAAAGATTTTGTGGTGTGTACCGATGCATGTGGTCAAGGGCTTGGAGGAGTCCTTATGCAATACAACCACGTTATATGTTATGAGTCAAGAAAATAAAAGGATCATGAGAAGAACTATACTACTCATGATCTGGAACTTGCAGCCATAGTACATGCTCTCAAGATGTGGAGGAATTACTTGATGGCCAGAATATTTGACTTAAGGACAAACCATTGTGGTCTGAAGTATTTATTTAATCAGCCTACTCTAAATGCTAGGCAAGCTAGATGGTTGGATTTTTTATGTGAGTTTAATTTTGAAATCAAACACATAAAAGGAAATGAGAATAAGGTAGCTGATGCACTTAGCAAGAAGGTGCAAGAAATGCATGTGGAATCTCTTAGTATTTGCCGATTAGAGTTTAGGCAGCAGATTGTTACTCATACTGCTGGAGATGAAATGTACGTGCAAGTAAAAGACAAATTGCAGCAGCAAGGTCTTAAGAAGAGATATGAGGGATATAAATCAAAAGAAGATGGACTTCTTACTTATAAAGGAAGAATTTATATTCTAAAGGTAGTATATTTGAGGAGAGTTGTTATGGACGAGAGCCATCAAGCTCCATATTTTGGTCACCCAGGATATCAGAAGACAATTGCTATAGGTAGAAAGCAGTACTTTTGGCCAGGAATGAAAAAGGACATGGATGAATATATTTCAAGGTGCATGAAATGTTAGCAGGTAAAGGTTGAGAATCAACACCCTGTAGGTTTGTTGCAGCCTTTTCCAGTTCCAGAATGGAAATGGGAAGTTATTTCCATGGATTTTATTACCGGATTTCCAATGACTTGGAGACAACATGATTCCATCATGGTTGTGGTGGACAAGTTGATGAAGGAAGCACATTTTATACCGGTTAAGTCTACGCATAAGACTGATGACATTGCAAAGATCTTCATGAAGGAGATTTTCAAATTGCATGGATTGCCAAAGGAAATAGTCTCTGACAGAGATGTGAAGTTCACTTCCAATTTTTGGAAGGGGTTGTTTGCAGATTTGGGTACAAAGCTGAACTTTAGCACTACTCACCATCCTCAGACTAATGGATAGACAGAGAGGGTAAATCAAGTGCTAGAAGACATGCTTCGCATGTATGTGATGAACAAACCAACCAAGTGGGAAGATTATTTACACTTGGTAGAGTTTGCCTATAATAATGGACAATAAGCATCCTTGGGGATGAGTCCGTATGAAGATTTGTATGGAAGGAGGTATAGAACACCAGTGACTTGGGATAATCTAGTAAACAGGGTTGTGTTTGGTCCAGAATTGCTCAAGGAGATGGAGCAAGAGGTTGTAAAGATCAATAAAAATATGAAAGTAGCCCAGGACAGATAGAAAATCTATGCTGATAAGCATAGGGTGGACAGAGAGTTCAGTATTGGGGATCATGTTTACCTCAGAGTGAGGGAAAAGAAGAGTTCCTTGAAGCTTGGGAGTTGTGCCAAGATGTCACCAAGATATTGTGGATTGTTTGAAGTGCTTGAAAGCATAGGGCCAGTTGCATATAGACTTGCATTTCCTACTAGCACTAGAGTTCATAATGTTTTTCATGTTTCTTTGCTTAAGAAATATATACATGAACCTAACCATGTGATAAATTGGGATGTGATTCAGGTGGAACCCAAGGAAGAGTTTCGAATCAAGCCAATGCACATCCTTGACTGGAAGGTCACCATGCTTCGAAACCGAGCCATATGGAAGGTAAAGGTGCAATGGGAGCACTATGGTATTGAAGAGGCTACGTGGGAGCTAGAGGATGCCATGTGATTGGCACATCCATTTTTATTCAAATATGCAGAGCACTGAGGCGATGCCAGTGTGGCATTTTGTTCAATTTTGTAAGCACTGAGGATAGTGCTATTAAAGGGGGAGGGGAATGTAAAACCACGGTTTTGACCCTGTTGCATTAATGTATATGATGTAAATATTATATCAAATCATGGCAAGGAGCTCAAGGCCAATTCCCTATAATTGATTAATGCTTGGTATATAGGAAATCATGGTTGATTCCTATGGTTTCTGTGCTAAGTAAAGCACGTTTGTAAACATCATGTAAATATGCAAATTAATGAAAAAATCATAGCCAGCTATGTCAATGCAATGAATAATGAGATGGGGGCATGATTTTCCTAAGGATAAGGGGGTGGGAATGTTAGCCTTGAGCTAGTTTGGGGAAAATACATGTGTCATGAGGAGAACCCATAAGAACTGTCAACTACCCTCTTTCTTGTCTTCTCTTCCCAACCATTTATTCTACCAGAAGGTGGTTGAGGTAGTTATTTCTTGGAAGGGGAAGAGTATGGGAAAAAATTAGAATTGGGTAGAGCACCCAGTTTTGGAATGTCGTGTTTTGCTTACAAGGACAAGAAAACAACAGAACTGTATGTTAGTTTGACCCATGCATTCATGTTTGGTTTTACTCTCACGTTTTTTAGAGCTGCAGGATGTTCTGGCTCATCAATCATTCATTTATTCATCCATCCATCCATCCATCCATCTCCATTATCCATTCACGGGAAGCTCTTCAGCAGCTGAGCTCTTCTTGTGTGTATCCTTTGCGTTCTGCGAGTGTTTTTCCTTGGGAGGATTGTGATTGCTACGTTGCAGCATTATCTTAAACTATAGAGTGTATGAGACCCTATTACTCATGTTCCATAGTAATCCTATGTTGTAGAGTCTCCCTATGGTCGTTGTAATGTGCACCCTAGTTTGGGTCTGAACTATGTACAAGACTTAAGAATGGGAGAGACGTAGAATGTTCTTGATAAACCTAGTGTGGCACCTCACAATAAGATAAGAGTGGCTAGTGAACCTACTATGCACATCCTGAAGAGCACTGGAAGGGAAGGTGTAGCCTAAGGGACTATGGAGCAGAGAAGGGGACAATTCCTTGTGTTGGGTGTGTAGGCAGTGGGGAATCTAGGACAGATAGGTCTTGTGAAGGTTTTCTTAGCTCTGTAGATGAGCTCACTAGCTTAGCATTTCTTCCTACCCATTTCCTTGGAATCTTGATAAACCCAACTGGGAAGATGGCTTGACTGTGTACAGTCTGATAAACACATTTATTGGCTTGGCTATATCTTGTTGTGTTTGACTTGGTGAGTAACCTTTGGTTGGACAGTTTGATAAACCCAATTGTGAATGTTGGCTTGGCTAGTTATCCTGATAAACCCAACAGTAAGATGGCTTAACTATGAACAGTCTGATAAACCCATGTGTTGACTTGACTGGTCCTTAAGGTGAAGGTTGGCTTAACTGTGAACAGTCTGATAAACCCATATGTTGACTTGACTGGTCCTTAAGGTGAAGGTTGGCTTGACTATGTGCAGTTTGTGAAACCCACCTATGAGATGGCTTGGAAGAGTGGCCTGTGAAACCCATCTATTGGGATGTTTTCCCTTATATCCTGATAAACCCATCTATGTTGGCTTGGTTGAGTTGGATGGAACCCTTGGCTATGTTTGATTCTACTAGTGTTCCCTTATTCCTGTAGGAAATGATGCCTAGCTTGGGGGTGGAAGTGTTGCTGAGAGACTAAGGAGCACACTGGCCTATGGTTGGGAGGAACATTGCAGCGACATAGCTAGTTGCGAGACAAGTTTTGTTCAAGATAAGTGTTCTTGTCTATATAATTCTCTGCAACTGTATTTCTTGCATTTTATTTGCTTTATGGAATGTGATGAACATGCTGCTGTGTTGAATAGATGCATTGTTCTTTTGAATAACTGCAATTATAGGCATCTATGTATGTTTTTCCCTCAATGCATTTTGAACTAAGTTGCAGGGTAGATTGGCCAGATTGGTAATGGCCTAAATGATCAGATCGATCCAAGACTTCAGTAAAAAAGTTGAGTTTCTTTCTAGAAATCCTCCTTTGCGCAAATTAGCAGGATTGCGGGATGTGGGATGCGGGATGTTGTTTCCCAGATTTTGGTTTCTGTAGATTTCCCTTCTACAACTTCCTCTCCACAACTTGCAGGATGTGGGATGTAGGATCGTAGTGTCGCTATTTCCATAATTCCCAATCCTTCCATTCAAATTTTTGCACCGTCGATCTTCACAGAATTATTCTCCATCATTGATCTATTTCTGATACAGGATGTGGGATGAAGGATGCGGAAAGTGAGATTGCAATTTTTGTAACTTTGTGACCTCACAACTCGAGCTTTCCACACCATTGATTTTTGTGGGTGAATTCGTAGCCGTTGATTTGGTTCCAGTTGTGGGATCATTTATGATCGTTGATTTCCATCGCGTTTTCTCTTTGTCATCCGATCTCCTCTGAGATATTTCCTCGCAGATTGTCGAATGGGTCAATGGAAGATAGGAGAGAGTGTGATAGTGTTGGAAATGTCAAGAAGTGGTTCACCACCATTCCCTATGTCTCAATGAGAAATAAAGGCTCTTGATGAAATTATTAATTTTGCATGATATTGGGGTATGGGTACGTGACATTAGGGAAGAACACCCCAAGTACCAGATCTTCAACCACTTGTTTCTGTTGTTCTCTCATGACATCCAGCTGTGAAGAGATGGAACTCATCATGGAAATTTTAAAATTCTCGAGGATATTTCCAATATCTGCCTGAGTAGCTCCTTCGCTAGATGACTTCTATGCTTGTGAGAAAACGTCTCGATCCCTTGTACTAGTTCTGAAAGACCCTCTAGAGTATCGTCAACAGAAGTCTACAATATTATCAAAAGGTTCTTTGGAGATGTCTCCCTTCCCTAATAGATTAAGCATTTCCATACAATCTTCTCTTACTCCTTGTAGCAGAATGATCTTGAGGACATCCCTTCCAATAGTGGTATGTCCTGATCTCTACACATTATACAGAAGCCTTTCCATAAAATCCTCCAAAATTTCATCGTCCTTTTGCACCATATTAAATAGATCTTCTCTCTTATCCTTAGTTCTACAATATTGTTGGTATTTCGAAAGAAATACCTGTTTTATCTGATCCCACGTCGTAAAAGTCTCGCCACCCAAACTCTTAAACCAGCATAAGGAAATATATTTCAAGGCGATAGGAAATCATTTTAGTTTCTTCTCAATGTAGATATAGTCATAACTTCAACAGAGTGTCGAACTCGAAGAGGAATTCATATGGATCCTTTGTGGACTTCCCATGAAAGTGAGGTAACACTGAAGGTGAAATGTTTTTCGTAGGGGTGTGTCTAGATTTTTTTTGAATAGGGAAATGAAGTGTAGTGACTGTCTCCTCATGCTGAAGGTTGTCATTATCATTATTATTGTCCCCTACTTTTTCTTCACATTCGTCATGGTGACACTCATTATTCATGATTACCTCTTCCTCTTAATTTTCTCACTCCTTATGATCTTCAAAATTTTGTCAAAACCACAGCCAATCTTCTTTGGTAACTTCCTCACTGTTGATTTGATAGACCTCCTCTAGTCCACCTATTCCCATCGAACTACCCCTATCTCCTGGATTTCCTTCCACATGGACACCGTATGGTGTCGTAACTCCTACTAATCTCTCCAAAGTTGAAATTGATTCCTCTATCCTAGGAGAAACAAGGTTTCTTCTCACAGATGATGGTCCTTGATATCACAATCCAGTAGAATAATCAACCCTGGAAATTAATTCATCAACTAATTTATTTCTTCCTAAGATTGGGCTACATCCGCGACCTCTTCCACCTTTCAAGTTAGTATTTTGGGGGGTTCTGGGGATATCTCATTGAGTTATTCTTGTATTCATGCAAACCTATGAACTATGCAAGTTTATTAATCATACCTTATCCTTGGGTAAGGAACCCATTCGGTCTATTGAAGGATGTGCAGCTCTTCACTACGTCTTATCGCTCCTACACCCGAGAATCCGAACTGCTAAAGAAATTGAATCAGTTCAACTACTAGCTATGTCTATCAATTACCTTCCCCAGCAATGATGCCAAAATATTGGGCACTCTATAGACTCATTAATTTCTTAACGAGCAGAGCGCTCATTATTAATTGTCCACCCAGGGAAGTTTGTTTATTTCAAAGGAAATTAGCAAAATCTATGCATAAACATTTTTAGTAGCTGATGAGTAAAATGAAAATCATTCAATTCTAATCACGACTCATCCAACTCAGCTCTCTGTAAAGAATCAAATGAAATTACCAATCTAGGAATTGAAAAGAATTTATGTTTCCTACCATATCAATCTTGATATTTATAATCTAAGGATAAATCAACCTAGTATTACTCTTGCAGAAAATGGAAGTCTATATTATGAAATCAGAATGATCACTGATCATTAAGAAAAGCAGCAAATTCATCAAAGAAAATGACCTATCTAATATGGAAAAAAAATATAAGAAATATAAATAACACACAACAAAGGAGTTGAGCGAGTATGTAACAACTAATACCAAAATTCTCCATAAAAGAAAGAATTAACTACACAATCGACTGTCACAACACACCATTATAGCAAGCCAAAAGGTAACCTGATAATGAAATTACTTAATGAATGCAGTTGAATCTAAATTTCAATATATCAAACTAAAATTCCACACTGAACTGAAACGACTAAAATAAAAACATCTAATCCTACCAGCAACTCTGTAAGAAGGAGGGACATGGCCTTTGAACAGAGACACTGTCGAAATCTCATGAAATCTACAACAGAGAAGTGCTGAGAATTGTTACTCCTTTATTAATTTTATCAAGATACAGTTACCGTCCCTCTACTATAATCTCTTACAAATTTCCAACCCTTGGCTCTCCTTGCTTATGCGTACTTATACAAGAGTGAAACTATTCAGTTACATCAATATCGGGAAGCCATGAAGATCTACGATCTTCAGGCTGCCGAATTAAATCAAAATAATTACATCAATTAATACATCACATAGGATCAACTCATGGATGAATGAACTTTTAATTCAAGTTTTCACAACCCAACGTGTCCTAGATAATGAGGAAGATACCCATATAGTTTTAGATATATCCATGGAAGAGTGTCCAAGATTCCTTCATCAACATCTTGGACCAGGTCCTTGAGCAGGAAACTGATGCCAAGTAGTACTTATTTTTTAATGCAGCAAGCCGCTATATTGGAGACACCTGGAAATTATGAATCCTTCTTTCAAACAAATAACAGATCAACACAAATAAAAGGTAAATTCCAAAATTATAAGTAAAATCAAACATGAAATAAGATAAATAATAATGATTGATACCTTAAGTCTTCATGCTTGTTTTTCGTGGAAAGAGTAAGGATTCAACCGTAATCAGGAGGAAAGGATAGGGAAAAAGTTTAAAACAAAGTAGAGTAAAAAAGGGGTAATTTCAGAGCCCAATAGTATTAATGTGTAATAAATATCATGAGTGTTTGTGACCAATCAAGTTAATGAATAACAATTAGTATTGGTATTTAGTGAATGTCATGTAGAGTAAGTAATTAAACCAAAATGAAAAGATGCTAGCAAATTGTATCAATTAACTCAATTAAAATGTGTTTATACATCTCTTCTCTTTCTCTAGTGTTTGATGTTAAAGTCCAAATTTCACTGCACTAAATAGCCTCAAGGAGACAACAATTACAGCTAAAGATACCCTCCTCTTGAATATTATTTTGTATTCTAGAATGTTAGTGGACCTTCTAACCCCTACAAATGTTTGCATGCTTCCATCCATACACTCACTTCCAAAGTTGTTTGTTTTGTATATGAAATGGGGTTGATCACAAAATTAGGACATAAAATAAATATATAAATAGATTATCATCCTAACAACATAATAAAGGAGAATAAACTAAAAAAAAAATTGAATGAATGGTTTATGAAGCAATTGTAATTATTCCATGGCCCTTGAGCCTAATGGTAATTATTCAAGGCCATAGGCCCTTGATTTCAATCCCCAACTGTTTCCACTGCTTTTATATATGTTTATTGTGGCCAATACCTTCTAACGACGCTCATTTTATCAATGAGAGGACAAATATTCCTTACAAAGATCATATGTGCTAGTTTGATGTCTTGTTTATGGCCCTTGAGATAAATGATAATTATTTAAAGAATAGGCCCTTGATTTCATCCCCCAACCATTGGCATGGAACTAACACATGTTTATGGTGCAAAATACCTCCTAACAACATGAGAGGCCTAGGATCCATTACATAGGTCATGTGCGATGGTTTGAGGCCTTGTTCATGGCCCTTGATACAAAGAATCATTATTCAAGGCATTGAGCTCTTGACTTTATAAAACTTTATGATGTAATACCCCCGTTTTGACCCCGTTTGCATTAAAAGATACATGATGTATATATTGTAATTAATCGTGGTGAGGAGCTAAAGGAAAAATCCCCATCATCGATTTGGTTGTGTATGTTTTGACAATAGGGATCGTTGCCGATGGTATATCGTTCTATCTAGCACATTATAGTTTTGGGCATCATGTAAATATGTACATCAATTAAAATAAACCTACAGCCAGCTACGGCGGCGCAACCTTGAATGAAAAGGGCATGATTCTTAAGGTTAAGGGGGGGTTGTCCGACCCATGGGGAGGTCATTGGTATTTTTCCATGTGTTGACCACCCATTTAAACTCCCGATTTTTGTTAGTTGGGAGTAGTTATTGCTTAGTAGTAGTGGGTATGGCAGGACTGTCAGTCCTTGCCCACGTGCCCACTCCACCAGCGGACTCTTGCTCTTCACATCGTTGGGGGTAGGGAAGCGACATGTGATTCTTCCCACTCATTCCACTCTCCAGAGGTTTTGGGGTCTGGCTCATTCTCACGGGGGAGACATTCTTCTTCCTCACACGCACCATTTGGGGAAAATTCTCCATTGTTTTTCATCTCGTGCAGGGACGTAGAAGGTTCACCTTTTTTTTTGGGGACTCACGGTTTTTGGTCTTATTCATTCTCCCATCAATTGTCCATCCTCACTCATAGATCAGAAATCGACATGGGTTTCCTCACCACAGGGGTTGAAAGAATGTGATCTCACACGATGAGCTGGACGAACGGCCTGAGAGGCACGATTCTGCTATTTATATGCTTTCCCTATCAATGCTGGGAGTCCGTCTTCTTCCCCATCTGCGGACTGTGTAAGGTTCCCGCTGTTTCATTATGGGATTGGGTTGTTGATCTTATCTGATCTTGGTTTCTGCATGTGCAAACATATTTTGGGTGCCGCTGAGTTGTTTTGGCCACTCTAGGGCCAATAACAACTCTGAGTCAACTTGTTGACTTGAGTTGTGTTCACCTTTTCGTTTGGGGATTGTCACCCTGTTGTATTTATCTTCTTCATAGAGCTATGAGCTGTTTGTTTTACTACAATATGTAGTGGTTGGTATTTGGACTGTTGAGAGTAGGATTAGAGGTTGGGTATGCTTGAGAAAACTAGTGTTTGGAGCCACTCAGACAGAGTTAGACTGCTGGATTTCTTCTCCACAACCCTTGAAGAGTATTGGAAAGGGAAGTCAGGACCTGAGGGACTATGAAGCAGAGAAAGGACTGATTCTTGATGATGGGTGTGTGGATGTCTTAGAAGTCAGGTTAGCTCTGGTGTAGGCATCCTTAGCTTTCCATTGAGACCACCAGCTTAGTATTTAGTCTTTCCTAGCTCCTTGACGCCCTGATAAACCCTACTGTGTGGGCTTGGATAATTTGTGTACCTTGGCTATGTGTAAGCCTGCTTTGACCCTTATTCCTTGAGGAATCATGCCCAACTCGGGGGTGGTAGTGTTGTTGAGAGATTGATGAGCACGCTAGCCTATGGTTGGTTGGAACGTTACAGCGATGTAGCTGGTTGCAGGATGAATTCTTTTTAAGATGAGTATTCTTGACTATTCCATCTTTGCATTTATATTTACTGATTAATAAATATGATGAACATGTGGTATGCTTGAATGAATGTATGTTTGCTTCTGCTATGTATATGAAGGATTATGCATAGTATGTTTTATGTTTTAATCTTTATATTTCAGCATTGTATTCCTGTTCATGTTCATGGGGCTATTTGCCCGGAGGTTTTTGATGGTTTGGTAGCCTCCTCCTCGTCGGTCAGAGGGTCAGGGATGTTACAGTGTGGTATCAGAGCTAATGTTGTAGCATGGGCTTGAATGGGCCATGAAAGATCAGCTAACAGAGGCAGGTTGTCCTCTACCTGGCAGGAATCAGAAAAGTTCGAGAAAATTTGGTTGAAAAATTCTCCAAGTGCCAAACTCGTCGGATCATCGGAGGACTGATTGGGAACATCCTCTGATACAGTGGAATGCTTAATCAGAAGACCACCTGACCAGGGACCAATGGAAGGAAATTCATGAAAATTTCTCTAAGTGTCCGTCGGCCATCGACGAAGATTAGTGGAAGTCGAAGCTGCAGTTGTGGAGGGGATCAGTCGAAGGCTGACGAAACATCGGCTCTCTTTTGTGGAAAGACCACCCGGCGTAGACTGTCGGCGATTGGAGACACTTAGTTGTAGGGATCGCTGAAATGATGGCTCCGTAGGGTTAATGATCACTGCCGCTGCAGCGATGAGTATTTGTTTGGATTACCGATGTCGTCGATGGAGAAAAGATGAAGAGAAAATTTTTGGGAAAACTTCTAAGTTGTGAGGCCATCGGCGATCGACGAAGTTTAGGTGATGAGATCGCTGATGCTTAGGTGATGGGGTCTCTGAAACGTCACCACTGTCAATGGGAATTAGAATACAGTATCACCAACAAATAGATGATGAAGTTGCCGATGACACGTCAACAGAGGAAAGAGAAATTCAGCGAAGATTAGTTAGACGGATCGAAGAAATTTAGAGGATGAATCGGCCGATGCGATGCCAAGAAAAATTTCAAAAATTTGTCTAAGTGTTGAATCCATCGGTGACCGGTGGAAGTTAGTGCATCTGTCCGCCAATAGGATTGTTTCCCGCGGAAACTCCAGAAAGTTCATTGGACGTCATTGCAAAAAACTAGAGAGCTAGTTTCCTGATGAGTAGAAGATCTGATCACCGACGTGGTAGTGGTTAGAGGATCCGATTGCTAACATACTAGCATCATCGATGAAGATCGGAAGATTAGGTGAACAGATCGCCGATACTGCGGAAGATTTAGTTGTATGGCTATCGATGAGCAGCGGAGGAATTAGACAATTTGATCGCCAAAACGTCGGAAATATTTAGGCGTTTGTGAGTCCGCCGTTGCGGCTGTCATTCGGACTATCATTTCGATGATTAGTGTTTCGGAAGGTCACCGAAACATAGTGGTATCAGTTTTCAACCGCCGATGCATCGTTAGAGAGTTAGTTTCCTCACCGATACTGCATGCTCTGGTGTTAACGGTTTTGGTCATCGACGCAATTGAAATAATTTTTGTTTGAATCATCGATACGGTGGAGAAGACTAGTGGATCGGATTGCCGATACACCATAGTCCTTGGCATCGCCGATAATAGCTGGAAGCTTAGACAACTACATATCGAACACGTTGGAGTAAAATAGGTGATCAGGCCACCGATGAGAGGCAGAGGAAAGTTGTTGTTTGGATCGAAGTGTCGGAATTTTAGATGGGATGAGACCTGATTTGAGTAAAGGAAATTTTGAGTTTTTCAAAGTGGATTTTTCAGCGGTTTCAGTAAAATTCTCAGCAGCTAAAAAAGAATAAATTCTAGGTGGTTGAAGTTGGCATTTCAAACCAAAATACAGTAGTGTGCTTTCCCAAATTTGGTGAAAGTCATCATTTAGAAGTGGTGTGATTTTCACACCCGAGCATGCTGATAGGCATTGGAAAGATTATCCAGTAGGGAAAAAGGAGAAATCACCAGAGTTTGAATGCAGTGCTGCAAAGTACTAGTGGTTATTTGAAAAAGAAATGTGTTGCTGTCAATATGGACAAATCTGGGAATTGCATGCCTAGAGGTAGCAAGGACTATGAAGTCAAACCATCTATTGTGTGGAAGAGGAGTTCCATGCCAAGATGAGGGACTTGAAAAGGGAAATTTCCTTGAAACCTTGTCTTGATAATTATAATTACATTTTATAAGTTTTTTACATAAAATGTATGAGGATATGCCTTGCATGCATAGGATATTACATGTCGGTGAGAGTAGTGAGAATTATACATTTATAATGAACCACTAATGATGATTATTGCATTGATGTTGGCATTAGTGGAAAAACCAACGACAACATGGACATGGTTGAATATGTTGTTGATGCTGACAAATGTGACTAGCAACCCTATGGAGAAAGGGATAAGGCAACAAGTCCAGAATCAAAAGTTGGTGAGCAAATTCTGCAATCTCCTGCAAAGGACCAACCAAACTGGTAATGTCAAGGGTGTAAGTAGGACCCAGGAAGGTAAGAGTTTAAATTATGACAATTGCATGGAATGGTAAAAGCAAGAGGTCTCATACCATGTGGGTATTTGAATTTTATACTGCATTCATAGAGAAAGGTGTCATGCCTGTATTATGTTGTTATGAGCTTAGTAGCCGAAGGAAAGTAAGCACTGATGATCTTGATTATAGTCATGCATCCTATATGAAGTAGTCATGGTTAGGACATGCATGGTATGTTTGAATGCATAGTATTCCTGAATCAATGCAAGGTAGTATTGCGTGGGTTTGCATTAAAAGATTTTATAAATCTTGTAGTTATGCATTGAATGGATGCATATGAAAAGTATGAGTAAATGTTGTAGATATGCATATGTAAGTATGGGTGCAAAAGTTGTGATGCATTGCATGAATGCATTGAGACAGTGCATGTGATATTATGAATGATTAATGGCTGAAATGATGAATTGATAACAATTCTAGAACCATTGCAAGAGCTGTTATGAATGCAGGATAGTAAGTGCATGAAGAGGGTAGTCAGGATCAGTTGGTTGCCAGAAATGCTCTATGGGAGGGAAAGGTGGTACAAATGATACACTTGTGAAGTAAGACGTATCTAAACCTTTCCTTTAAATTACATAAATGAAGGGATTGTACCTTGTAATTAAAGTATGATAATGATTGCGTGAATTAAACAAGTTTTGGTAATATTGATGTGATTAACAGCTGGAAGTATTTGAATTTTATAAATTTTGAAAATGCTTCAGTGATGGTTGCAGCAATGAAAAGGATATATGTATCTAGACTTACCAAGTGTTTGTCTGATTGAAGTTCAGGTTTTTGGTAGATTGTTTGGGGAATGGCAACGAGGGTAAGACCATGACAAAGACTGGAATCTACCATGTGAAAGAGCCAAACCTCATGGGAAGAGTCTCATGGCTATGAAAATAGTTTGTATGCATAATGGGTTGTTAAATTTGAATTTGTGAATTTCGGATTTGAGAAATTGCTGACAACTACTAATAACTATTGGCTTGCATAAGATTGTGTCAGGAGGATGCATTCTAAGTGGGTATTCATGATATGCCAGTAAGCATAAAATTATAATGGGCATAGTGGTGTTTCTTACAAGAGACCCACAATTGAGGATCGCCTCATTGCCAAGCAAATCAATTCTTGTAGTAGACAGAGTTACAAATTCCTATTGAATTGAATTCCTAATGTCATTGTTTGATTATGGAACAATCAAATTTGGATTGTATTATTAGGTAATGATTGACTGTTTGGCTACTTGATGAATGTGCTAGGGGTACACATTGCAGGAAGACCATGTGTGATGGCCTAAAGGAGCAAAACTTTATGGGGAGGTTTTCCCCTATATTGGAAATGGGTTTCGGGTGAAACTCCATTGGACATTTTGGAAATGTCTCATCTGCACTACATGTTCGGTAAGCCACATGAGTGAGATGGTATAGATTATGTTGGTAAGACATGTGTGGATATGAAATATAAAAAGGACTTGGGATGGAAAACTGAGGTACTGTCAACTCAGAGAAGGGAGCCCCCATTCCTCCTTAACAAAGGAATACTGCCTCGACAAATGGATAAGTGTTATGTGACCCTAGCCAAGAATATGCATGTCAAATTGTTAAACTCAATATGTAGAACATGTTTTGATTTTATTTCCATGATGACTGATTGTTTGAGTATGAATAGGGCTACATGGCACACACCGGAGAAGGGTGCAGACTTTTTCGATGTCAGATCATGAAAGGATTTTTCAATATTGATTACATCCTAGGGAGTGGACGCACTACTGGTGTCTCAATAATTGGTAGTGAATGATGTGAAATATGATTACGGTTTTTAGAGCAATAACGCTGATGAGTTTTCTTGTATTGCTTGTGTTGTCAGGCTAAATAGATGCATTCTAGTGTTGTACACTAGAGAGAAAAGGGTAAATGGTTGTTACAGTGTTGGCTTGATTTCCTACAGCCTGATAAACCCAATTGTGTATTGGCTTGGTTGGAAGGTATGATAAACCCAACTATAGGTTGGCTTGACTGTGCTTGATATGTATAAAAGGATGTGGTGAAGATGTCACTGAAATAGGGCTGTTATATGCCTAGGGATCCATAGTAGATCCTGGACTTGGAAATGGTCATTTATTGTTGATATAAGTGCATGGTTGATATAAGTGTATTATTGATATAAGTGTGTTGTTGATATAAGTGCATTGTTGATATAAGTGCATGGCCTGATAAACCAAATTGTGTTGGATTTGCTTATTTGTTCCTTCCCAGTCGGCGTGAAGGTGTACTGGCTGGACATTAATTATTTGGTGATGAGGAGAATCCTGTGTGCTAACCTAACATCCAAGTTCATAGGAAATCCCAAGGCTTTCAAAGTGAAGCAAGATCCTGTAGACCAAACAGGAAACACACAATACAGATAAGTATTGGATTACTTTGCAATTCTTGCTTATGAATATGCATGTGTATATGATTTGGTTATGATGTTTTAAGCTTTTGTTTAAGAGATAAAAACCATTGAGAATAAACTAAACATGTGAATCTATTCAATGTTTGAATATAGGTATCGCTGGGAGCGAGGACTATGAGAGCATCCTAGGGGTGCATGTGGACATGTGACTGTCTTGAAGAGCTTAGAATGAGTAGTAATTAAAAAGGTGCTAGTGAGACTATGAAGTTCCTAGTAGCTGAGGAAAACCATGTGGGGAGGCTCCATGGTTGAGAGGTCTGAAATAGACTGAAGACACTAAGTGTCATGACCAAGAGGGATTGTTCTAGCATTCACAGTGGAGTGAAAGGCTGAGAGCATGAA
>LPNX010984363.1:276640-289868 GCA_001517045.1 Pseudotsuga menziesii | reverse complement strand
TATTTATGCATTGTGAAAACAAAATATTGTTGAATGCATGCATGACTGAAAATGGAATGTGTGTATTTGCTTAAAGTAAATTGTGAATGTTGGAATGGTTAATTCCCTGCCCAAGAATGGACATGAATGAGCTCATGTGCCTATTGGGAAGGCATGAAATATGAAAGTCTCCTTGATGAGACTTGGACTGTCATGCCAATTGGGCAATTAATTGACTTATTTTAATGCCTATATTATTCTTGGTCTGACAGAATTTCAATGGTGCATTTCACAGGTGAGAAAAGTGAAATCCAGTGGTGCACATTGATCATGGCAGTAGACCAAAAGCTACTAGACTTGGCTGGAAGAATCCTTCAAATGATTGCCAGGACCCAAGAGAATCTTAGAGAGATGGTCAAGATACAGAAAAGGAAGAATGAGATGAACCACCAGATTTTGCAAGACTCTATTGGTTTGCAAAAGGAGGTGAAAATCCTTCTAGGAGAAATCCATAAAGGCAAGGAAATTGTATCAACAAGCAATCCGTTAAGAAACTTTCCAGGCATGAAGAATCAAAGGAAATTGAGCAGGTAAAGATGAAGCAGCCAATGAAATGTTGGAAATGCAGAGGACATCATTTATGCCAGGACTACCCAACAAGGGAACATAAAGGGGGAAGCAGCCACAAAGTTCCTAGACTTTGGGATAAGCTAAAAGTTGAGGAGAAGCTCGTGGAAGCCGAGGGGATTGGTCCTAAAAGTTCAAAGTAAATAATTGAACATGGGAGGGATTTGCAAAATTTTGAAATTTTGAATGTGCAAATGGTATATGCATTCCTGTGTATTGGAACATCGAGGATGATGTTATTCCAAGGGGGAGGGGATTGTAATACCCCAGTTTTGACCCCATTTGCATTAAGAGATACATGATGTATATATTATAATTAATCGTGGTGAGGAGCAAAAGGAAAAAACCCCACCATCGATTTGGATGTGTATGTTTCGACAATAGGGATTGTTGCTGATGCTATATCGTGCTATCTAGCACATTATAGTTTTGGGCATCATGTAAATATGCACATCAATTAAAATAAACCTACAACCAGCCACGATGGTGCAACGTTGAATGAAAATGGCATGATTCCTAAGGTTAAGGGGGGGTTTCCGACCTGTGGTGGGGTCATTGGGAGTTTTCCATGTGTCAGCCACCCATTTAAACTTCTGCTGTCTGTTAGTTGGGAGTAGTTCTTACTAAGTAGTGGTGGGTGTGGAAGGACTGTCATACCTTTCCCACGTGCCCACTCCACTAGTGGACTCTTCCTCTTCACGTCACTAGGGGTAGGGAAGTGACATGCTATTCTTCCCACTCATTCCACTCTATGAAGGTTTTGGGGTCTAGATCAGTCTCACGGGGGAGACATTCTGCTTCCTCACGTGCACCATTTGGGGAAAATTCTCCATCATTTTTCATCTCATGCAGGGACGCAGAAGGTTCCCCTTTGTTTTTGGGGACTCACGGTTTTTGGTCTTGTTCATTCTCCCATCAATTGTCCATCCTCATGCACATATCAGAAATTGGCATGGGTTTCCTCATGTAGGGGTCGAAAGACTATGATCTCATGCAGCGAGCTGAACGAACAGCCTGAGAGGCATGATTCTGCTATTTATATGCTTTCCCTGTCAATGTTGGGAGTCCATATTCTTCCCCATTTGTAGACTGTGTAAGGTTCCCACTGTTTCATTATGGGATTGGGTTGTTGATCTTCCCTAGTCTTGGTTGCTACATGTGCAAACATATTTTGGGTGCCGCTGAGTTGTTTTAGCCACTCTAGGGCCAAGAACAACTTTGATTCGACTTGTTGACTTGAGCTGTGTTCACCTTTTCATTTGGGGATTTTCACCCTGTTGTATTTATCTTCTTCATAGGGCTATGAGCTATTTGTTTTACTGTAGTATGCAATGGTTGGTCTTCAGACTGTTGAGAGTAGGGTTAGAGGCTAGGTATGCTTGAGAAAACTGGTGTTTGAAGCCACTTAGACAGAGTTAGACTGCTAGCTTTCTTCTCCATAACCCTTGAAGAGTATTGGAAAGGGAAGTCAGGGCCCGAGGGAATGTGAAGTAGAGAAAGGATGGATTCCTATTGATGGGTGTGTGGGTGTCTTAGAATTCAGGTTAGCTTTGGTGTAGGCGTCCTTAACTCTCCATTGAGACCACTAGCTTAGCATTTAGCCTTTCCTAGCTCCTTGATGGCCTGATAAACCCTACTGTGTGGGCTTGGCTGATTTGTGTACCTTGGCTATGTGTAAGCCCACTTTGACCCTTATTCCTTGAGGAATCATGCCCAGCTCGGGGATGGCAGTGTTGCTGAGAGATTGATGAGCACGCTGGCCTATGGTTGGGTGGAACATTGCAACAACATAGCTGGTTGCGAGACAAATTCTTTTTAAGATGAGTATTCTTGACTATTCCGTCTCTGCATTTATATTTACTGATTAATAAATATGATGAACATGTGGTATGCTTGAATGAATGTATGTTTGCTTCTGCTATGTATATGAAGGATTATGCATCTTAGTATGTTTTATGTTTTAAGATTTATATTTCAGCATTATATGCCTGTTCATGTTCACGGGGCTATCTTCTCGGAGGTTTTTGATGGTTTGGTAGTGTCTTCCTCGCCGGTCAGAGGGCCGGGGACGTTACATATGAAGCAACATGTTTATTAAAATATATAGCATCTACCAATTAAATAATTAATTCCATTTTTCATTTAACTTTTCCAAATCCCATGGGCTTCCAACCCTTTCCAAATATATCGGGAAATATCCAACTATATGGGTTTGAAACTACTATATATTTTACAGTTTACTTTTTCACATGCACCCATTTTTAATATACTTGTAAACATATATATAAATCAATATGGAGATTATCCCCCTTTCTTGCAAACGTATTGATAGAACATTTGTAACAACATGTTCAATGTAATGACTTCATATGACATCAATGATAACATTAATCCTTTGAATTCAATGACAATAGTTCCAACAGGAATCCCATTATAGATTGAGGTTGCTTACTGAAGGCAAAGAACCCCTTCCCATGCAATAAGTTTAATTGTAATAACATTTTGGTCTACCCATTCATTGGCCCATGACATGTTTACTTATACTTTTTTTTCTACTTCTTACAATATGGATTATTATAAATTTTTAATTAGAAAATGGTCATTATTTTAATAATTCTTATAAAGTATATTTTCTTCCATTTTCTATATTAATAAAACTTTTGACATATTTAACAAAAAACTCATTAAATGAGATAAAACCAAACTATTGAAAATTTCACATCCATAAATTTCAGGTAAAACATAATAAGGGGCATTTAGTTACTTTTAATGATGCATAACAATGGCCATTTTTTATAGAGAAAATACATATTATAGTATATATAAAGAAAATAAAATACCTTTAAAATATTTAAATAATGTGATAACCTACCGGTTAAAATTGGTTGATTTCTCTCTCACACACACACATATATAAAATGCATACAAATACTAATATTCATATTCATATCTATAGATAATATCGTTCATATGAACCCTTCGTGAGGGTACTATTTTTTTTTAAACCTAAGAGGTAAGATGAAACTCCAAATATTTGGGTGTTGCTCCAAAAAAAATTGGAATAAATATGCAAGAGGAAACTGAAAGAGCAAAAGAGATCTTGAAGTTGTCTGGGGAGCACAATCCCACAATGGTTTCTTCTAGGTTTTTCTCATTCATGGAGGATCTTGAAGAGCAGCAGATTGGGCTCACATCTAGATTGTGGGATTTGTGTCCATCCATTGTTCTCTGTCCCTTCTCTCCTCAAGCCTTGCTCTTACTAGTGGACTCTTTTGGTTTGTAGAAAATGATAACATATTTTCCATATTCTTTGGTGCATTTCTCAAGTTACATATACGTATTAGCCATGTATTAGCATCCTCGCAAGATAGGGCTACATTTGGGTTTTCTCAAAATCCTCAAACTCAACAGAGCAGTGTAGAAGTCTTGATGCAAATGCTTGGGAAAGTTTGCTCCAAGGAAAATTCTAATGTGAAGCATTCATCATTTATTCCTTCAAATTCTTCTAATACATCACAATCAAGTTTGAATAGTGAAGTTGGTCCATTTTTCTCAAAATATGACAATCAATGTGACATGTAGTCTACTTTTTCAAATGGTTTAGGATCAATGACAAGTTTCGAAGAAAGGGTACCCCTTATGTTTGATAAAATAAATGAGGAGAGAAAGAATCCATTTGAAGAGATGATATTGGGTCCCATTGGCAATGGCTTTGGGTTTGAAAACATAAATCCAATGCACCAAAATAATTTTTTGGGTCCCATTGGTGGTGGCTCTACAAGAAATATTGTTAAGTCTGAAAACAAAAATTTAGTGCACCAAAAGAAGCTTTGGGTCCCATTAGCAGTGGCTCTACTAGAAAATATGGAAAGTTTGAAAACTTAAATCCAGTGCATCAAAAGAAGGGTTTGGGTCCTATTGAAAGTAGCTCTACTAGAAACAAAACAAAGTATGAAAACACAAATCAAGGAGACCAAAGAATATTTCTAGGCTAGAGCTCTCATAACCAAATTAAGCCCACAACAAAGCAGTTTATGTCATTTGAGTCCATGGGATCTAGGTGTGAGTCCATGGGTTTGACCTTCTTCCAATGCCCATGAAGAAGACTGTGACCATAACAAGAAGCAAAAACTCAATGACCCTACCAATGTAGGAGAAGAATGGAGCTATTTATCAACGTGATCCTCTGTTTTGGCTTGACCTCCTTTGTCAACTGGCAACTTGCAAGGAAGAAATATTATCCATTTCCCATGTCCTGTGAACATGGAGTAAATACTAACTGAGAAAAAGCCTCTAACAGTCTAGCATTTTCTAATCAGCAAAGTTTGTACCCAACACAACATAAATGGTTCAGCAAGGTACAAGGCCTTAGTTTTAGTTTCTAGAATGCTACACATAATACAATCACGAAAATTCAGTAATACAAGGTTCTTCCCTTTCTTCAAAACCTAAGGAAATCCTAATATTTTTTGTCACCCAAATCCAACCACCTTGGATAGTTGAGATACGAGGTGAATATGCAAAGGACATATTAACACTTATGTTCAAAAATATTCTAATGCAGTTGCAACAAAAGGAATAGAGCATGCATGATGCTCCAAGCTAGTTTATGTAGTCAAAACTAAGGAAAATATGGTTTAAATGAATGAAAATCCAAATCAAATGGATTTTGAGCTTTCATTGTGTGATCCAAGAAAAACCTTTGTGAGGAAAAAAAGTGTGAATATCCAATACCTTTCACAACATCATTCAAATTTTCGATCACCACTGGCAAATCACCTTTTGAGAGATCAACTGGCTTAGAATTTAGTAGGTTCAAGGTGACTTCCCAATATGTATGGGTTGGTTTACAAGTGATACATTGGAACACTATTCTGATGGAAATAAAACCACTATGATAAATCCATGTGACTTGGGATAGAAGTGATGACAAATTTATTCATTAATAACCTAATTAAAGGTTTTAAGACAAAATGGTGGCTCAGTCGAGAGGAATATGCAGAGTAATCAAAGTAAAGTGATGTTGTTGCAACCATGGAGAAAATCATGTGCATATTGATAGTACTATTCCATGAGTGAGGGGGAGACCTGGGATACAATTTAACCAAATTTTTTAGTGCTAAAAGGTTGTGTACAACACAACATGCAGTCCTATTTACCCCCATGATAAGTTCAAGAAACAAGGTGGTTATTGAACTGGAAGAATATTATGACAAAAGATGCATCAAGGAAACTAATGCCATCTTTCGAAAGTACCTACATTCTTCATATATACGTGATTTAGAGGAAAAAAAGAACCTTGATAAAAGGAGGAAATGAAACAACTAAATTTAAGCCACACAATTGGAAAGGTTGAGCCTCCTAAGTATGTTAATTCTACTTATGACAGAACTTTTCTGCCAAGATTGTAAGGATTTTCTGTACAGTGTAATCTATACCAATATTATTAATGAAACATAAATGTGCATCTCTATATTCTGACACCAAAAAATCACTGATCTCAATGGCTCATCTTAATTTTAGACTTTCTTGACATGCTATAAAATCCAATCAGATCCAAAAATCTAGAAGATAAATATGGACCATTATGATCGATTTTAGAGACAAATATTTGTGAATAGAAATTAAAATATCCATAAAATCAAAATATTGAAATCAAACATGTTTAATAACTTTAAGTTCATAGTTATATGAAAGATGTAGAACAGTTGGTGGCAGGGTATGGTTAAGACACAACCTAAGCTGAAAGGTCGTCGGTTCTAATCTCGTTGGATACCAAAAAATACAACCATGTTAAGGGTTGGTGTGGTCTAGGCCAGGTGCGATCCCCGAGTGATTTTGACGACCTAGATTCCCCTAGTTTGTAGTTACTTAGCCAATGGAAACCCTGCTAGTCAGGGGGGTTCCACCACTTTTCCAACAACAAAAAAATCTTTAAGTTCATAGTTTTGATAAAGCATTGTCACTGAATTCCCTCCCAATATTTTGATTCTTATTTTTATGTTTTATAAGCAAGAATATTTGAAAGGGCCTGGAAGCCCTTTTATAAAGTCAATGTTTTGCACCATTTATGAGTAGAAAGTTAAGGACTTTCACCATGTTGCAAGCAAGTTTTATTTTCCATGTATGAGATCAAAAAAATAATTTATTAACCTTCGTAATTTCATGATGCATCATTCCAAAAGATATGAGTCATTCCAGCTCTCAATGTGAGTTTTCTCACTTTGATTCCAAAAGAACAAGGAGTAGTGACTCCAGGTAAATTCCACCCCATCTCCCTTTGCAATGTTATCTACAAGATCATAACCAAAGTCATAGCCAATCGTCTAAAAACCCTACTACCTTTACTCATTTATCTTGAGCAAACTGGCTATGTTGAAGGAAGGAAAATTATTGATGGGATAATTATAGCTCACAAAATAACTCTCTCTCTCAAAATCACAAAAAAACCTGGAATACTCATCAAGCTGGATCTCTCAAAATCCTTCGACAAGCTAAGCTAGGAATTCATGGAATAAATTCTTCTCGCATTTGGCTTCAGTCAAGATTGGAAAAAATGGATCCTAACCCTAACCTCCTCAGCCTTCTTCTCCATCCTAGTTAATGATTCACCTTCCACCACTTTCTCCCCTTCTAGAGGCATCCTCCAAGGAGATCCACTCTCGCCCTTCCTCTTCATCCCGATGGCTGAAGGACTAAGAAGACTCCTAAAAAAAAGCTCACAAAAGGGTCTCTTAGAGGTATAGCTTCGCATAATAACCCTTCCCATATCTGTCATGTCCCAAATTTTGCATTGGGTCACAATGGCCTAATCACATTTTCCATATTCATTAGAGTTTGTCAAATTGATGCTAAGGGTCAAATAATTGCCAAGGAGGAAAATTACGAGTTTCCTAGGTTGGGGGTGGAAGCTTTAGGATTTGGAATAAGGGGGAAAATGAATGATGTTTGATAATAAGAATGGAATAAATATTCAATAAATTAGATAAATAAATAAATACAAGATAAAATTGAAGTGGCAATGTAGCATGGAGACACATCAAGACTATGGGGCCCACACAAGCTAGAATTTATGTGCCACATGGCATCCTCCTCTTGTCATTTCAAATCCATAAGAAGCCCAAGGGTATTGGGATGAGTTTTAAGGTCAATATAACTGGAATGAATCAATTAATGTCGAATTGGAGTGGAAGAGTAACTCCCATGGAAGAGGAAGAGGGATTTTGGAGCTAGCGAGACACTTGGACTAGATTCCCTAGCTCTATGACAACAATAATGAATATGCTATGACACCTATGAAACAAATCAGGTATTCCAGATTAAATATGACATATATGACATGTCAGGTCTAAAATAGATCAATAGGGCACTCAAGGGAGTTAGGGAAGCTAAGATGCTTCCACACGTGATTTGGTGGAAGTGGGAGACTAGGAATTGTTGTACAAGTGGAATTTTTTGGAATATCTTCCCAACTAGAGTTGGAATGCATATATTGGAAGTAATTAGACCCATATAGATATTGGAAAATTTATAAATTTCAAGAACAAATAATTAAGGAATCTTTTGGTTCAATTTAGAAATTGTCATTTGTGAATTGTGAGAGCTAGTGGATGACTAGTTTTCTTGCCTTAGGCAATTTCGATGGTGAAATATTCCCATCCAAGTTGGTGTTTTGAGAGGCCACTTAGTTATTTAATGGATATTTAATGGAGTTTTATTTCTAGGTGTAAACTATAGGTAATATTGTGGTTCCTTCTATTGCAGCACTTTCTCTCAACCATTTCCAGTTTTTATGGCATATTCTTGCTCATGGAGGGATTGCGCTTTGGGTGAGATATTGATATCTTTGGGAAATATTATAATGCCCCTGTTAACACCCAAAAATGGTTAACTACCTCATCTACCCCATTACATGGCTCATTTGTCCACTTTCCTACCATATCTCCATCAAAAACCCATAAAACCATCTAAAAGGTCACCAAAAAGCTTAAAATGCCTCCAAAAGGCTATAAAATCCTTTTTTCCTCCAAAAATATCCAAAAACGAATAAAAAATATAAAATAATGAGGAAAAAAGAAGAAACCCTAAATAGCTGAAACCCTAAACAGCTAAAACCCTAAAAAGCTGACCTAAATCACATGGTTTTATAAATAAGTGATGGAGACCCATTATTCCATATCCATTATCATAAGCATCCTCCCTCTGCCTAAATTATTCTTGAAACCCTAGCTTATCATTAAGCTATTTTCACCATTGAGAACTCTTTTTGGCCCATTTCCACCACCGGAGAAAGGGAAGAGGCAACTTGGAGCTCGAAGCCACCGACATCGGACCAGCGCAACGGACTTCACCAACCTCCACACCGGAGGTAACATCAATAAAAATCATTATTTATTTCTTTACTGTTTCTGCTTTATGTTATTCACTTTTCACCGTATTGTTTCATGTTATTTGCTTTTTACTGTTCTAGCTTCAAGAACGTATTTAGATTAGTTTTCATTTCAGTTTATCGTTATTTAATTCATATATCATTGAACTGCTACTAAGGAATCCATATTCCTTAGTAGGTGCTCATTCGCACAAGCTAGGGTGAAAACCCTAGCTACAGTTTTGGCGACTCCGTTGTCTTTTTTAATTTAATTTTTCCGTACTGTACTTTCGGCTGTCGTTTTCGGCCGCCGAAAACCGCACTTTTTTCTTCCGCAGTCGCGGCCCGACCGCGCATTTCCGGCCCTAACCCGCGACCAGCCCGCCGCTGTCGGCTTTTTTCCTGCTTCCTGGACGCGTCTTTGATATTTCCCAGTTGCGCCCCGACCGCGTTTTTTCAGCCCACAGCCGCGATCCGACCGCATCTGTCATCCAGAATCCCGCGACTTAGACCGCGCCTGTTCACTCCAAACCTGCGGTCCGAACGCAACTGTAGCAAAAAAAAAACCCGCGACCTAGACCGCGCCTGTTCACTCCAAAACCGCGGTCCGACCGCAACTGTAGCAAAAAAAACCCCGCGACCTAGACCGCGCCTGTTCACTCCAAAACCGCGGTCCGACCGCAACTGTAGCAAAAAAAACCCGCGACCGAGACCGCGACTGTTGCCTTCAAACCCGCGGTCCGACCGCGCGAGTCCGCTCCATACCCGCGATCCGCGAATTGTTTTTTGCCCTTGTTTCCGCGCCGAAACCCAGCCACTTTGCCCGCATTTTTCATGCACTTGCACAGCCACCTGTTCCACTTGCAGCCCTACAGCCATTTCTGTCCCTTGTTTACAGAATTGTTTAAATTTTTTTTTTTCTTAGCATTATTTATTTCAGCAAAAATTCGCATGGTAAATTTTTTTTTTTTTTTTTTAAAGTTTTTCCTACATTATTATTGTTATTGAGTAACTATTTTGGATTCATAACCTCACACGCACACAATCTGTCCCCTAATTCAAGTGAGACCTAAAATCTACTTAACTCAACCAACACTATAACCTCATTTGAGGCACACAAAAGAATTTTGTAGTTAGGTAGAATCGGGGGGATAGGCTTCCAATAACACCCCTCGATTATTTACAAGTGAGACATAGTTGTTGTCCATTAGGGAACCAAAATCCCTTAGTATTTTTTGACACGGTCACAACCAGATTATCAGAAGGCCTCTCCCTTAGGAGGGTTGAAGTCGTGAGATTGGTTCCGGAGGTCTGAGTGGAATACCGAACTCCATTCAGTAACTGAAGGGCTACCTTTCGCAGTTCTCGGAATATCCCTGTATAGGGAATATTGCGGTTAAAGGACCAAGCGGCAGATTTACCTTTCTGGACGTGTCATGAACGGGGTATCTTAGTTGCCATACTTCTAGGTTTGCGTACCCGGTGTCCCTCCTGGTAGGGGGATACTTTAGCCATTTGACTTTCCTATTTATATTGTCTGACTTGGATTTCATCACCTTGCAGAGGATATACTTAGTTGAGTCATAATACTATTAGTTAGGTGTTTGCATGCTCCCTTACCTCCTCTCGGTCTAGTGAGTCCACCGATTTTTTCTTTTTTAGGAAACCGACTGCTTATTGGTATTCTGACCACCTTTTTGACACTCCGCCTATCGTAGCACGCAGTTACATTAGGTGTTTTGAGTTGTTTTTTGGCCTGAGTGCCTTATTTTTCGATCTCTCCTTCTGCACACACGGTTGCATTAGGGTTTTTGAGTTGTTTTTTCGACACCACAACCCACATATTTGAAAACCACTTGTCACTATTGACTTTTCGAGACAGTCTCATCGCCTCAAAGGCGAGCCCCCACAGCACGGTTCACTTGACACCACCCGTCATCACCGTAGATCTCGAGCCTTGTCACTTGAATCCACTCGTCAGCGGCATAGGACTCAGTCACCAGATTCCGAGAACACTCTTTACACTGCCCCCACTAGCCCCATGGCTAGCGTAAATCCTAATCCCTTCATTATAGGGACCACCGGTGGTACATCCGCCACTATACCAGTTACTACACCTACCATGGGTATACCCTCTACGGGAGGCCCATGTACCCTTCCCCTCACCGTACCTATTCCCACGGCAGGAATACCCATACCCACTCCATTAGTAACTCCTACCACCCTTGGTGGCGCAGGACCTTCTCATGCCACCGTAGTTCCCCCACTTGGGGGTAACTTCCCTCACATTACCCCTCCACATGGGGGCATGGGCCCCAACGTGGTCCAACCCACTACCGTGCCACACCCTTCATCCAGTTTGCCATACATGGCTAGCCTCAACCTACCTGACCTAGCCAGGTTAACCAACGACCCCATCCAACACAACCCTGTCTGGCCCCACATGCCTACCAAACTCCCCTCTGACATCCCTAAGTTTGAGGGTAAGGCAGGTGAGGACCCACAGAACCATATCATGTCTTTCCATCTATGGTGTTCCTCCAATTCCATAGTAGACGACTCCATTCGCCTTCGTTTATTACAGCGCACTTTCACTGGATCGGCTGCCAAATGGTATATTGACCAACCCCACGGAACCCACACCACCTTTACATCCCTGGCCTCGACCTTCCTCCAGTTCTTCCAATTACCTGTCCGCTATGACGCAGGCGTCGAGATCCTCCTATCATGCAGACAGAATACGGCCACCCATATCACGGACCACATCCATGAATGGCGACGACGCCGTAGCCTATGCAAAATCAAGCTAGATGACCGGATCTTCCTAGATTGGTTCCTTAAGTCCCTCCTTCCGCTCATCGCTAAGGATGTGGCAGCCGAACGACCCCAGACTGAGGAAGAGGCTATCCTTAAGGCCCAACAGTTTGATCTCATTTACGCCCAGTCGGGTTATCTTTACACCATCATACCGGGCGCCCCTCGAGGCGATCCCCCACATCACGATGCACCGGGGGCATCCCACGCTGTCGATGGAATCATTGGCCGCCTCTCTTCGCAGCCTCAGCCCTTTTCCATAGCCCATCCTACTCCTGGACCCAAACTTTCACGGGCTACATCACAGTCCGGAGCAACCAACTCGTACGCTCACATGCCCCATCAACACCATACCCATGGACCCTCATGTCCACCTCAGTGTTTTGGAAATATGACTTCCGCTTACCCCTCCCCGGTCGCACCTCAGCCATACTATCACCAGCAGGATGCACCAGCTCTTGCGCCGCCAGAATCCCAACCTCATTATTATCAGCCACAGCCAGCCCCTGCAGCAAACCCACAGCCCGCTCCACAGCACTATCAACAACCCCCTCAAGGAGCCGCGCCAGTGCAGCCTCCACCTCCATATTATCCACCGCAGCCTGCTCCCACACCTACGCAAACTCAAAATCCACCTACTACCCAAGGACAGGTTTACGCCCAAGAAAACCCGCCGCTAAACCAGAACAACCAACGCAACCAGGGCCAACAAAACCGCGGCGGAGGCCGCAACCGTGGGAACAACCAACAGACCGAGCAAGCTGGTCAACACCCTAATCCCCCCGCTAACCATAACGCATCCCCTCCCAACCAAAACCCTGATCGCCCGCCCAAGTAGACTAAAAACCCTAATTTGCGAACCAACTTTCCTTGTTCTGTTTGCGGGTTCTATGGCCACTACACACATTTTTGTCCACTTATGGAGCGAGTTCAACAACTGTTGGCTGCTGATAGATTGCACCCAGGACAGGCGGCTCCTCAAGCACCACCCAATCCCCCACAACCTCAGCATCCACCTTTGGTGCTACAAAACCCCTTACCAAACCAAGGCTTAGTGAACACTGAACCATTGGCTCCCCCTCAAGCTACTGCGCCTATCCAACAAATCACTTACGCTGCACCTGATCAACCCCCATCTGACTCAGGTACCCACCATCTGTTGATGATGTCCTCCGATGAGGTCAACCTCCAGACCCGACGGAACCAATATGGCTCCACCTCGGAAGCACCACCCGCCAATAACCCCACTAACGCTCATCCCACCGATCAACCGTTACGTATACCTCCACCTCCACTAGATGGAACTCCCAAAGAACCCCGTTTCCCACTTCGCCGTATCAATAACAACCCCAATGCGCGGGCTGCGTCGAACTACAACATCGTAGACGATTTAGCCCAGTCTCCCGCAGCCATGTCTGCATTAGAAGTCTTAAAAAATTG
>LPNX010984363.1:240936-267003 GCA_001517045.1 Pseudotsuga menziesii | reverse complement strand
AGTTTATCGTTATTTAATTCATATATCATTGAACTGCTACTAAGGAATCCATATTCCTTAGTAGGTGCTCATTCGCACAAGCTAGGGTGAAAACCCTAGCTACAGCCCCATTATTTTATGTTATGATTTAAATTCTATGTATTTCAATTTCATAATAATCTAAGGTCTAAATACTGAAATATTTCATGTAAAAATGTTAATCAATGAAGAAATAGTGCCATTTCCCCACTATCTTGTTATGAACCAACATAATGTTGATGGATTCAAATGGATAAGTAAAATAATGATGGTTTATGGATGAATGGACTGTTTTTTATGAATTTAAAATTTCAGAATACTCTCAGGTATAAATACCCAAAATATTTCGTGTATAAATGTTAAACAATGAAGAAACAATGCCATTTCCCCACTACCTTGTTGTGAACCAATATAATGTTGATAGATTCGAATGGATAAGTAAAATACTGATGTTTTATGGATGAATGGACTGTTATTTGTGGATTATATGAGTTTAAGTCTCATTAAATAAGCATTCAGAGTTCTTTTTTTGAGTTTGATAGCATTTGGAGAAGTTTTCCTATCATTCCCCCCAAGGTTGAAACTAGTCCTCTTGCATCTTATTTAAGGGAGTTATAGCAGACATTAAAAGTTGAATGGTAATTCATATGAGTTAATATTGATTTCCTTTACATGTCCCCTTATTCCATTCATAAATTTTAGTTGTCTTGAGTGCATTGGGAATCCATTTTCAGTATTCATTGTGGGGGAATTAGAACTCCAAATTACTAATCAAAACTCCTATGTCGACCAAAATATTAAACAAGTTTGAAGAAGAATTTATAGGGTCATAAATATTCCCTAAAAACAATATTCAAAACTTAATATCATTCATACACCTTCTGTGAATATTTGGGAGCATTTGGACCAATTGGGAGACCTAGACATCAAAACTAGTCAAAGGTTGAATTCGGGAAAAAAGTGAAAAATTGGTCATTTAATAAAATTTCTTAAAACGGGTCATTACAGTGGTATAAGAGAATTATATTGGAACCTTATGGGGTATTATATTTATGAGGAAAATAATTTAGGGACCACCATTATATATTGAAACCCAAAAGTGATTTTGTTGAAAAGGAAACTATGACTACGGATGAAAAGGTAACCTCATATGATGGAGAGGAGCATATAAAAATTATGGAACCTATATTTGAAGACATGACCAAGAATAATATGAAAGGATTCAAATTTTTGGCTATCCAAGTTTGGAGAAAATATATTGATCTTAAGAAAACCAAGGGGAAAAATGCATCAGTTTGCTTGAAGGAGCAAAAGGAGGAGACCCATGAACCACCTAGTTCTGAAATAGGTGAAGTAGAAGAAGTAGTACATGAAGAGGATCAAAATTCATTCCCAAGTGACTCTGAAAAATATGGATATAAATCACATGAGTATGAAGAAGTTTCTATTGAAAATACTGAAGATCATTTCGAGACACATTCTACCTTGGAAATGAAACAAAGAGCGTCTACTGATGGATGCTTGAACTAAGAAGGAGTACCTACTGATGGGTGCTCACAACTCTATGTTGGTGACATAGAGATAAAATTTCAAAATTTTTCTGCAATCCAAATTTATATTAAACATGAAAACGAAGACCTTGTAGTAGTTGAATAAGAAACGAGATCAACTTCCCCATTGGCACTTGAGCTTCATGAAGTTGGTCCAAGCAAGAAGGAAGAACATGAGGAGGTTCATTTGCAAGAGCCTCATTTTATTGAAGGATCCTTAAATATGAATTAAAATAGGATCCAATATTCCCTTATAATACTCCATGATACTCAGCATTAGTGTCAAATTCTTGTTGCAGAGCTACTTCATTGGAAAAAACATCCTTTCTTGAAGACATGGAGAAGATTCAAAGAACAATGTGCCACATCAAAGGTAATTTCATGTCTTTTATTTTTGATAGAAACCATTTGTTTGAGATTAATGAATTGTTACATGATGCACACTTAAATAATAATGAGGATAATCATAAGCTCACAATTCAAAATGAGCAACTTCTTGAAAAGTTGCAAGATACTTGTTTTTCCTCCTATGTTTTAGATTGTCAAATGGTGTATTGTTTGGAGGATTCTCATGACATGGTGGATCATGAGAAATGTGGAAATTTGAAAGTGTTTGATGTGTTTGAAGATGAACTTTAAGAGATCCAAACACTTGATGTTGTGGAAGAGGAACTTCAATTGTCTCTTGATGAAATTTATGCATTTTTTAAAGAAGAGCATGATTCCTCTACATTGGAATCAATATATGACAAAGGTTTCACACTATTGAAGGAGCTGCATGCTGCTACCCATATGGATCCTTCACATGATGGAAATTCTGCACTTTTTGATCATTTGGGTGAGCTAGTTCATTCTCCTACATCCTAGAACTCCATGTTTTGCAGCATTGGTCTCAATGAAGTATGGGTGAAAGGGTTCTTTTTGATGGTGCCACATGAGGAGTATGGAACTCCTAGATTTAATTTTTATGATGAAATGGTTGGAGTAAATTCTTATTTACATTCACAGAAGCATCCTTTGTTACATTATGATGATACACATCTACATGGGTGCACCTATGATGTTCACTTGAGTCACTTGGAGACTCATGATTTTCCTTGCTCCTTTCCTAGTCTATTTGATGTTGGAGGAACTTCATCCCACACTTGGGTGAAGAGATATGTGATTGAAGAACATTATTATTGGTAGAAAAATAATCTGTTATTTCATGATGATATACATATTCATGGGTTTATTGATGAGACTTATTTGATCCACTTGAAGTATTCATGTTTTCTTTGCTCATTATTTGGTTCACATTTTAGTGGAGATTCTTCATTCACTTCTTGGATGAAAGAATACATGGATGAATAATTTTATGCATATCACATCCTTTTGGAGCAGCATTATCAGACATGGGATCCTCACCTATGTCATTGGATCATATTTTATTTGTCTCTTGAAGCTTGTATGCACTTGGCAAAAGGTGGTCTACTTACTTGGAGATATAAGCACTTTCATGATCTTTTGATGAGGCACCTCTGTGATGTACATTTTTATTACGTTGTTATGTACTTTGATGATATATATTATGTACTCATGATGTTTGGAAGAATGCATACAATAAAATGGGATCCCAGAATTCTCTTTCCTAATGGTATGGGTTGGAGAGAACTCTTAATTGTTGGAGTGCAATACAAGCAATGGGGCCCTGGGATAGTTTTTAGTCCCATTGATTTCAAATTTTTGGGGAAATAAGAAGTATGGTAGATGGATTCCCCACTTAATAAAGTGATTTTAATCAGAGTAGTGCAGCAGAAAGCATGGTGGTTCCTCTCTAAAATATTCATGGAATATCAAAGACTCAAAGTCGGGCAACTTAGTGGCAACTTCAAAGAATCATACGGAAAGCAGGTTCTTCAACACCCATGTTTGAAATTACTTGAGGACAAGAAATATTGAGAAGGGAGGATTTTTAATGTCCCAAATTTTTCATTGGGTCACAATGGCCTAATCACATTTTCCATATTCATGAGAGTTTGTCAAATTGACGCTAAGGGTCAAATAATTTCCAAGGAGAAAAATTACTAGTTTCCTAGGTTGGGGGTGGAAGCTTTGGGATTTGGAATAAGGGGGGAAATGAATGAGTTTGAACATTAGAATGGAATAAATATTTAATAAATTATATAAATAAAAAAATACAAGATAAAATTGAAGTGGCAATATAGCATGGAGACACATGGAGACTATGGGGCCCACACAAGCTAGAATTTATGTGCCATCATCCTCCTCTTGTCATTTCGAATCCATAAGAATCCCAAGGGTATTGGGATGAGTTGGAAGGTAAATATACTTGGAATGAATCAATTAAGGTTGAATTGAAGTGGAAGAGTAACTCCCATGGAAGAGGGAGAGGCATTTTGGAGCTAGTGAGATACTTGGACTAGATTCCCTAGCTCTATGACAATGGTGATGAATATGGTATGACACCCATGAAAAAAATAAGGTCTGTAGGATGAAATCTGAAATATATGACATTTCAGATCGAAAATAGCTCCAATATGGTGCTCAAGGGACTTAGGGAATCTAATATTCTTCCACATGTGATTTAGTGGAAATGGGAGACTAAAAATTGTTGTACAAGTGGAATTCTTTGGAATATCTTCCCAAGTAGATTTGGAATGCATATCTTGGAAGGAATTAAATCCATAGAGATATTTAAAAATTTATAAATGTCAATAATGAAGGAATATTTTGGTTTATTTGAGAAATTGTCATTTGTGAATTGTGAGAGCTAGTGGATGACTAGTTTTCTTGCCTTAGCCAATTTCAAGGGTGAAAGATTCCCATCCAAGTTGGTGTTTGGAGAGGCCACTCAGGTATTTCATGGAGATTTAATGGATTTTTATTTGCAGGTGTAAGCTATAGGGAAGGTCATGGTTCCTTCTATTGCAGTACTTTCTCTCAACCATTTCCAGTTTTTATGGCATATTCTTGCTCATGGAGAGATTGCGCTTTGGGTGAGCTATTGATCTCTTTGGGGAAGATTATAATGCCCAATTATTTTATTTTATTATCTAAATGATATGTATTTCATGTTCAGAATACTCTCAGGTATAAATACTGAAATGTTTCATGTAAAAATGTTAATCAATGAAGAAATAGTGCCATTTCCCCACTATCTTGTTGTGAACCAATGTAATGTTGATGGATTCAAATGGATAAGTAAAATATTGATGTTTTATGGATGAATGGAATTTTATTTATGTATTTAAAATTTCATAAGACTCTCAGTTCAAAATACCCAAAATATTTCATGTATAAATGTTAAATAATGAAGAAACAGTGCCATTTCCCCACTACATTGTTGTGAACCAATATAATGTTGATAGATTCGAATGGATAAGTAAAATATTGATGTTTTATGGATGAATTGAATGTTATTTATGGATTATATTATTTTAATGTTTATTACATAATAATTTGGATTTATAGTGTTGAGTTTGATAGCATTTGGAGAAGTTTTCCTATCAATCCCCGCAAGGTTGAAACTAGTCTTTTTGCATCTGATTTAAGGGAGTTATTAAGAAATTAGAAGTTGAATGGTGATGAATATGAGTTCATATTGATTTAATTTAAATTTTCCCTGATTCCATTCATAAATTCGAGTTGTCTTGAGTGTATTTGGGAAGCCATTTTCAGTATTCATTGTGGGGGAATTAGAACCCCAAATTACTAGTCAAAACTCCTACCTCTACCAGAATCTTAAACAAGCTTGTAGAAGCCTTTAGAGGGTCATAAATATTACCTAAAAATAATATTCAAACCTTAATATTATTCATATACCTTCTGTGAATATTTTGGAGCATTTGGACCAATTTGGAGACCTAGACATCAAAACTAGTCAAAGGTCAAAATTGGGAAAAAAATGAAAAATGGTCATTCAATAAAATTTATTAAAAAGGAACATGAAAATATCTATCGGTAGTTTGTTGAAGATAATATCCCCTTTGTTCACCCCTCCGTCCAAGAATCCTGTTTCATTTGAAAATTCCTCAACACTTTCTTGGAAGCCTTTGGAACCACCATCAACCTTGAAAAATAACAACTTTTCTTCTTTAATATTGATCTAATTACTAAAAAAAATGTGGCTCACATTCTTGGTTTCTCTGTATCCATACTACCTACTAAATACCTTGGAGCTCCTCTAATATACAGTGCAGTCAAACAATCCTCTTTGAAATACCTTCTAGCCAAGATGGAAAGCAGAATCTCATCTTGGACCTTTCGAACACTAAATCTGGCAAGCAAACTGACCCTCCTCAAATATGTCCTGCAGTCGATTCCCCTTAACCTTTTTTCAGTCCTATTTTCCCCTAAATGGGTCCTCAAATCCATACAAAATATCTAGTACAACTTCCTCTAGGGAGGAGAAGGTAATCAACACAAGTGGGCTCCAATCAATTGGAAAACAGTGACCCTACCCAAAAGGGAGGGGGGCCTATGAATTCGGGACCCGAAAAAAAATAATGATATCCTTTCTTCCAAAATTTGGTGGCATTGGATAGCTAAAAATACCACACCTTAGGAATTATTCTGGAAAACAAATATGCACAGGAGTGGCCTACTCCTATACTAATACGCTATGACCAGGACCCACCGAGATCATTGATCTGGAGAGGTGTGAATTGTCAGCGTGCTCTTATCCAACAACATAGTTTCTAGGAAATATAAAATGGATAGAATGTGTATTTTTGGCATGACTCTTGGCAGAATTTACCCAAATTATCATACCTACACAATCTTCAGCAACAATAGTACATCCCTTACAGGGTTGACGAAACAACAGTCAAGGAATTCTGGAAGGAATCCAATAATCATAATTTTCATTTATGGAAAGATCCCACTAAATGGGGACCAATGGGTAATGGTGTACCTAGGGATATCATCTGGACATAATTACAAAATAAAAGGACAAAAGTCCATGAGGAGGATGACATTATCATATGGGGACACAACACCAAAGGAACTTTCACTGCTAAAGAATCTTATTCACTTCACTCTCACGAGAACTCGAAACCTGCTAACCCCCTCTAGGGGAAATATGGGACTCTAATTACTGGCCCAAAATTTATACTTTTCTTTGGCTGTTAACACATCATAATACACTCACATGGGATAACTTACAAAAACTATGGTTCCTAAGTCATTCCTTATGCATCACCTATAGGGAACGCTTGGATACCTGCATTGATCACCTCTTAGATGCGTGTACCCTGGAAGACACTATATGGAACCTGGTCAAAGTGGAATGTAAAAAAACCAACAGATTCAAAAGTAATATAATTAATACCCTCTAGTCATGAGGGGGGGGGGGTGAGCCCTGTCAAAGAAAATCCCCAATCGCCTTTGGTCTCTCATCCTTGTATTTGTGGTTTTGAACATCTGGAAAGAAAGAAATAAATGCATATTCAATGGAAAATAGTGTAATGACTCGGAGGTATAGGTCGTCATCTAGAAGAACATTCAAGAAACACTTCTAATTGAAAATGGGTACAACAATGACCTCCCGAGCATCTAATCAGAGTGGGACATTCTTCTGGGTTGGGGGATGGATCCCAAATAATTCTCCGTTCACCCTATCCCCAATCAAATGCGCATATCCATCCATGGTCATTGGGAGAAACCTCCACCGGGACTCTTCAAACTAAACTTTGATGGCACATCTAAAGGAAACCTCGGAGAGGCAGGCTTCGGGAGTGCAATATAGGACTACACATGAACCATCCAAAATGTCTATTGGGGATACCTAGGTTTTAATAGAAACAACACAATAGAATTATCCAAGATTACAAAAATAATTTGATTAGCTATGAACCTAAATCTCCTACCCCTTATAGTAGAAGGAGACTCACAAATAATCCTATTGCTTGCAACTCACCTATAAAATGGAACTCATAGATAAAAAATCTTACCCAGTTAGAGATTGGATTATGGACTTGGGAAACTTGATCAAATTCTCAGTATCTGCAGAGGCATCACCTTCCACCACATTAAATGAAAGGAAAACTTATTAGTCGATCACCTTGCTAATGAACGAGTGGGCTTCCACTCTTCCTTGATCCACAAAAATTTCACCTCTATCAACGTGGAGGCTCTCGTCAAAGACTGTGACCAAATTGCACACAAGGACTTGACACACCCGGATATGGGTGACTCAATGGCCATCTCCAGGGGACACCTGGTGCGTAATCGAAATGAAGATGAGGCTGGAAGACAGACGGATGACGAAAAAAAAAATTTAAACCAGGAGGAAGGTGGCATTCTTACCATCTAGGTTGGTAGAAGCACGGTCACATCTGGTTTAAATCGCCAAAATGAGAATTAATGAGTAGTATGAGACATCATGATGCCTCGTACAATGGTATTAAATTCCACAGGAAAACTCCCTCCCCTTAATCTGGATTTTTTATTATCCTACGTATGCATCTGTAACTTCATTTACAGTTGTTTTTTTGTTCTCACCAGGCTCATACTACTAAAGTTTTGTGGTATGAGCATTCGGCTACTAAAATTTTTCCATTGAGAAATACCTCATAGAGAGACATGCCTAGGTACTGAGGAACTTGTTAGAATTTTATCATTCAAGCTAGCATTATGTTAGGATCTTTAACTGAGAGAATAATAAGTACAACAATCAAACACAAGAGACAATGAACACAAATTTTTTCCTTGGGGAAACCATAAATGGAGAAAACCCCACAACTTCCTCAGAGATAGAATCAACACCAAATTAAAACCCCAAAACAGTAATATGATCTCCCGACAGTAGTAGCCTCTTTCTTTCTAGCCCCGGCAACTTCTTCTCCCTTAGCTATGTGCTACAATTGAGTGTGAGTGAGTGTGTGATAAATAGAGAGGCTCACTCTCTATTTATACTAATTCCCAACTTAACAATAACTCACTAGGGCCGACTTCACTAGGAGAGTCTAATAACCCTAGGTCCCCGGAACTGCGGGGACTTTAACCCTTGATCAATAGGAGGGTTACCCACAATGACTTAACATCACTTGTTTACATTATAGAAACTCCTGATCGAAACATTGGGGCATGACATGACTCAATTACATTACAAAGACTTCTCGGAATAAACATTGGGGTACAATACATAAGATATACAAGTGAATACATTCCGAAGTTACAATTAAATCAACACTCCCTCTTAACTAGGAAGGTATTCTCTCGGCACAATTTATCAGCACAAGTCTTCTTCTCTGTATCATCTGGATCATCATCGAGTTCTTGTCATATTCAATTCATCTTCATCTTCAAGTCATCTTCATCTGCATCTGGATCACTATCACTGGATCTAGATCATCACTCGATTTGGATCATCTCTGCTGGATCAACATCACTGGATCTGGATCATCACTGCTAGATCATCATCAATGGATCTAGATCATCACTCTATCTAGATCATCATCACTGGATCTGGATCATCACTTGATTTGGATCATCACTGGGTTAACATCACTGGTGTTATCTCATGATTCTTCTCGTCACAGGAAGTTCTACAGAGCCAACCCTTTTTCATGCTGGGTGTAGGCATAGCCTCTATGTAGGTATTCTTTAGCACTTATATCTGACCCTAAGTCAGAATGGCCTACCCAGTACTTACATCTGACCTTGACTCGTCAGAAAGGTACGCCTAGCACTCACATCTGACCATAAGAGGAACACATCCACCATCATGTCAGAATGGCCTAGCCCTCACATCTGACCATGGAAGGAACTTAATCGTCTCACCATGTCAGAATGGCCTAGCCCTTACATCTGACCATGGAAGGAACTTAATCCTCTCACCATGTCAGAATGGAACAACCCTTACATCTGACCTTGACTCATTAGAATGGAAAAACCCTTACATTTGACCTTGACTCGTCAGAAAGGCTCTTAGTCCTAGACTAAGGATCACTGGTAACTAACCAGGTACCTCCATTCAAAGAATGGAAAAAGCCATTATATCTGATCAAGTGGGAACTTATCCCTCAATCACATTAGAATGGCCCTACACTTATATCTTATCATGTGAGACTACATCTCACAGTCATATTAGAATGGCCCTTAGTCCTAGAATGAGTATTCGTGGTAACTGACCAGGTACCTCCATTCAGAGAATGGAAATAGCCCTTATATCTAATCATGTAGGAACCAATCCTACAGTCATATCAGAATGGCTTAGCACTCATATCTGACATGGAAGGAACCAATCCTCTCACCATGATAGAATGGCTCACCCCTTACATCTGACCATGGAAGGAACTTAATCCTCTCACCATGTAAGAATGGCTCACGGACTCATCACTTCCCTTTGGAGGGAACATTGATCTGGAGAACACCAAGCTTCTCCTTGAAGTACTCAAACTTCACTCTAGCCAATGGATTTTTCAACACATCAGCTATCTGTTCGTCCGTTGCAACATACTAGAGCTTCACTGCTCCTCTATGCACCATATCCCTGATATAGTGATACTTGATCTCGATACGCTTCGAGTTTTCATGGAACACTGGGTTCTATGACAACTTCACACAACTTTGGTTGTCGCAATATATACAAGTAACATCTAATTGGATATCAAATAAATCATACAGTATCTTTCTCAGCCATACTGCCTCACAACTAGTTGAACAAGCTGCAACATACTCTGCTTCAGCTGTACTTAGTGCCACATAGGATTGCTTCCTGCTAAACCAATGGATCACACCTAATCCCATACTGAAGAAACACCCTAAAGTGATCTTCCTATCGATGGCACTACCTACCCAATCTGAATCAACATAACCCTCTAGGTTAATCTTCTGACTTGCCTCATACTTGAGCCCATAATCAACTTTACACTTCAGGTACCTCAGAATATGATTTGTAGCAATCAAGTGAACATGTCTTGGATCTGTTAGGAACTGGCTCAAGGTGTTCATAGCAAAGCAAATATCTGGTCTTGTTTTCATCAGGTACATCAAGGACCCAATCATCTGACGATACATCGTAGCATCAACCGCTTCTGATGAAGCATCACTCAATAGCTTCAGGTTTGATTCCATAGGTGTGGTCATGGCCTTGCAGTCCATCATCCCGAATCTCTTCAGGATCTCTACGTGTATTTCCCTTTTCCCAGGGAAATTCCATCCGCATTATGCCACACCTCCATGCCTAGAAAATAATGCATCGTACCCAAGTCCTTCATTTTGAACTCAGTATCAAGCTTCCTCTTCGTATCATCAATCAACCCATCCATATGTGTTACAAATAGATCATCTACATATAGTATGAGTATCACTGGGTTGCCATCTTCAAACTTGTAGTAAAGTTTGGAATCTGCTTTACTCTTAATAAAGCCCAAACTGGATAGAAAGCTGTAAATTTTGTCGTACCATGTCCTAGGTGCCTGTTTCAAACTGTACAGGGATTTATTTAATCTACACACATGAGACTCCCTGTCAGGTGTCTCAAAATCGAGTGGATGCTCCACACACATTTCCTCTTCCACTACACCATTCAAGAAAGCAGTCTTGACATCAATCTGGTGTATCTTCCATTTCATCATTGCAGCCAAAGTAAGTAATAATATGATGGAAGTGTATCTAGCCATAGGTGCAAAAGTTTCTTCATAATCTATTCCTTCTTTCTGGGAGAAGCCATGAGCCACAAATCTTGCTTTATATTTTTCTATGCTGCCATCTGTAGCATGCTTGATCTTGTAGATCCATTTGTAAGTTACAACTGACTTCCTTTCTGGTCTTGAGACAACATCCCAAACATCATTCTTCATGATCGATTGATACTTTTCATTCATATCATCCTTCCATTCTTTCCTTTCTGCCTCTTCTTCATAGTTGGAAGGTTCTTTATCGATGAAATCACATAATAATGCTACATACCCAGAGCAGGACCTAGTCCTATTTCTTTCTCTGTGATTCTCTTCTGGAGCCCCATATCTTTATGCACCTTGGACAGCTTCTCGTACCCAAGTAGGTCTCTTCTTATGAGGATTCTTCTCCTGGGGTGGATCTATAGGTTCCTGAGATTCTTCAAATTCTCTATCTTCTTCTTGAATTTCTTTGTTCATGGTTGTGTCATGAATTCTGGGTGCTTCTGTTTCTTCAGGTTCTTCAGTAGGCCTCTTTCTGGATTTGTTGTAAGATGAATCTTTGTCAAATTTCACATCCCTAATGATGTCAATCTTCTTGAATCCTGAGAAGTATATTCTGTAAGCCTTCGAGCTTTCAGAGTATCCAACAAATATACCCTTCTTTCCTGAAGGATCTAACTTTGTCCTCTTTTCTTTTGGAATCTGTATCTACATTGGACAGCCGAATATTCTAAGATGGATGACTTTTGTTTTCTTGCTGGAAAAGACTTCTTCAAGTGTCTTGTTCTCAAGTACTATGTGTGGAGTATGGTTCTGTACATACACCATTGTTATGGAAGCTTCTTCCCATAGATTCATGGGAATATCTTGATCATGAAGCATAGCCCTTACAGCTTCCATGATTGTTCTATTCTTCCTTTATGGAATGCCATTCTGTTGTGGATTATATGGGGTGGTTAACTCACTCTTAATCCATGAATATTTGCATAACTCTTTGAATTCATTTGATGTGAATTCTCTACCATTATCTTATTGAAAAAACTTGATCTTCTTCTCAGTGTGTGGTTCTCAATCAAGGCTTTGAATTCCTTGAACTTGCTGAATACTTCATCTTTGTTCTTCATGAAGTAAAACCATGTATTCCTAGAAAAGTCATCAATAAAAGAAACATAGTATACATACCCACTTAATGAACTTGATGACATTGGACCGCATACATCAAAGTGAATGATTTCCAATATTCCTTTTGTCTTGCTCTTGCTACTTGGAAATGCCTTCTTTGTATTCTTTCCTTTTGCACATACTTTGCAGAATCCATCATGTTTTGCCTAAATTTCTGGAAGACCTTCAATAGCTTTGCTTGCAAGTGGAAGTGCTCTGTAGTGCACATGTGCAAGCTTTCTATGCCAAAGTTCAATTGGCTCTACTATGTCATGGACCAAATCTTGTTCTAAATGGCCCTTCAATTTGTATAGGCCTCCCTCTTGTTCCCAAATCACTACTGCATCATCAAAAGTCTTTCCTTTTGGCCACATGAGAACTTGGCCATCTACAAATGCAACCCTCATGCCTTTTGCATCTAATGCAGATATGGAGAGGAGGTTCTTCTTAAGTCCTAGTACAAACAATACATCCTTCATACTCATAGACTTTCCAGAGTCTAGCTTATAGGAGGATTCCCCACTACCTTTTATTGGATACTGGTAGTCATCTCTGAGTTTCACCTTGTGGGGTGATTCATATTCTGATAGTCTTATAAAAGACTCTTTGAATCCTATCATATGTTTGGAAGCCTCACTGTCTATAAGCCAACCATTGCTTCCATGTGTGATGTTTCCCTTGAGAGAGGAAATCAAAACATGTTCTTTACCACTTGAAGAATCATCACTTTCTTGCTTGTTTCTCATTGTGGAAGGTTCGTCATCTTCTGCAGCATGAGCATGATGTCTTCTCTTGTTGTTTTTCTTCTTGTGACAGTTTCTTTTGTTTCTAGGACAATCTTTGGGATAGTGTCCTATTTCATCACAAGTATAATATCTGAGTTGAGTTTTCTGTAAGGAAGAGTGCTTACCTTTAGAAGGATGATGATGATGATGGTCCCTTCTATTTTTCTTGAATCGAACTGTGTGAGCTTGATCTTCACTTCCCATCTTTTCTTCTCAAGCTGCTATTCGAGCTTCTTCTTGTGAGCAATCTTCCCATAGTCTTCTTAACTTGACTAACTTCTTTCTAGCACAGATCCCTTGAATGAAAGGGTCCCATGTCCTGGGGACACATCAAGGTGATCATTACAATATCTGCGTTCTCCACTTCTTCATCCACTACTTCAAGTTGTTATTTGATCTGGGAGACCCTTGTGAAGTAAGACTGTATGGTCTCTGCATTCTGAATATTCACATTCTTCAACTAGTTCCTCAAAGTCATATTCTGGTTTATGTTCTTTCCTTCAAACAGTTTGGTTAGGGCATCAAACATAGATTTAGGTGTCTTTAGGGAGGACACCTATGGTATGAAGTGATCCTTGATTGAATCAGCAATAATCCTTTTAGCCATAACCAATTTCTTCTTATGTAAGGCCTTAGCCTCATCTCCCTGTGGAACTGGAACTCCTCATTGATGTAGGAGTCCAACTCATTTTCTTCTAGGACTAGGGAGATCCTATACTTCCAATCTCGAAATTTATTAGCTCCCTCAAGATTTTCATCAAGCTTGGTATGATGAGACATCTTAACTGAGAACCTCAAATGGAAATATAAAAGATTTATATCTTACCAAGTCAAGATGTTGAAACTAGATTTGAAGCTTAATTTCTACAGTGCCGGTTCAGGAGTAGATTAGGGTTTTGACTTTCCCAGAGTTTTATCCAACCAAATGATTTGATCTTGATATCTAAAATTAAATTTTGAGGAGGAGATCAATCCAGGACCGGGCTCACTCAAAAATTCCACTTCTGTGGAAAGCCCTAATTTCCGGCAGTAGTGTCGGGTCAAAAACTGAAAATTCTCAGAATCAGATTCTACTTCGACAGAAAGATGTGCCCTAGGGAGGAGAGTCATTCCAAACTTATTTTGCTGAAAATATGTGGAGAGAGATCCAAAAAGTATGAAGCCCTAGTTTCCATAGCTGCACAGTGTCTTCTTCTCAAGCTAGCTCTGATACCATGTTAGAATTTTATCATTCAAGCAAGCATTATGTTAGGATCTTTAACTGAGAGAATAACAAGTACATCAATCAAATGCAAGAGACAATGAACACAAATTTTTCCCTCTGGGAAACCATAAATGGAGAAACCCCACAGCTTCCTCGGAGATAGAATCAACACCAAAGTAAAAACCCCAAAACAGTAAGATGATCTCCCGACAGCAGTAGCCTCTTTCTTTCTAGCCCCAACAGATTCTTCTCCCTCAGCTACGCGCTACAACTAAGTGTGAGTGAGTGTGTGATAAATAGAGAGGTTCACTCTCTATTTATACTAATTCCCAACTTGACAATAACTCACTAGGGCTGACTTCACTAGGAGAGTCTAATAACCCTAGGTCCCCAGAACTGCGAGGACTTTAACCCTTGATCAATAGGAGGGTTACCCACAATGAATTGACATGACTTGTTTACATTATATAAACTACCGATTGGAACATTGGGGCATGGCATGACTCAATTACATTACAAACACTTCCCAGAATAAACATCAGGGTACAATACATAAGATCTACAAGTGAATACATTCCGAAGTTACAATTACATCAACATAATTCTGCATAGAGGAAGCACAGGTAGAGGGAATAACATAAGGAAGACAAACATTGGGAACATGGATGGTTTTGTGGAGAAAATATCCATTCCAATTCGCTGCTTAGTGGATGAGTGGGAGTCTAAGGCGGTCTCGGACCACCTAGCCTCCAACAAAAGTGGTGGTTGCATAAATCACTATTGGATGATGAAAAATATGCTCACTCTGCTATTAGAGGACATGACAACCAAATCGAAAAGGAGCCTGGGATATGGCTCAAGGCCTGAGACCTAATATCCTTCAAGCAGATATGCAATTGAAAACCCTAGAGAGGAAATTCAACTTAAGAAACTACTCTGTTTTTTCGACCCTAGACAATGAAGGAAATACAGGCGATAAGACTCAAGGTGAAAAAGGTGGCACATCTACTGGGATTTTCCAGGAACAGGGGGACCTCTCAAAGAATTCCACGCCAGTCAAAAAAGGATGTGAACATCCTAGTGATGCCATTATTTCCACACCAATTCAAAAGAAACATCCTAGGGAACCTGTGGATGAGTTTGTCCCCTATCCAATTCTAGAGGAAACTTATGAAGAGCATGTTGAGGACACAATGCCATAGAGGCCACGTCACCCTACCGGGTTCACTCTGTGACTTTGTTTTTTTTGTGTCTCTATGTTTATAATATATGCTATTTTTTAGCAAACTATGGTCTTTTTTGGCTCTGTAATATGTCATTCCAGTTCTACAAACACAGAAGGAACAAATGTTTTTATTTCTATGAAAATTATAAATCTAGTTTTTTTGAACATTTAGACAGGTGGTTAGTTAGCTGACGACCACCCTAGCTAGATTATGCTACTCTTGATATGTACTCTCTTTTGATACTTTGAATACAAATATTATTTTCAATTTACAAAAAAAAAAAATTACACATAGTACGTAAGATCCAATCCATTTCTTATTCCCATTGAACACATGAATCTTACAAGGTTATGGTGAAGTAAGTGATTAGTTAGAATGAATCAATTAAGGTCATTTGTTTCCACTATTAATAAGCTTTGATCAATGTAATTTCTATTCATATGTTTTTATTCAATGTACTATATTATTCCCATATGTTTTCTTATTTGAGGTAATTTGAGCTCTTTGCACTGTGTTTGATTTGATTCTTCTGTTTGGTTTACTGTTCCAAGTAATCACATAAGTAATGATGATTTATTTTATAAAAGTAATGCCATTTATAATAGAATATGTAATTCACTTTCCCTTATTCAATTGTAAATCTCATTCGTTAACTACTACAATTTATTAGGGAAAAGCTGGCAAGTATAGGTAGAGTATAACCGATCTCTCTTAGATTCAATGGCATTTCTTAGTTATACCAATATATCCCTACCCGAATAGTTGTGAGATGGTTTACCAAAGAATATGGAGAATACAAGATAAATACAGAAATGAAGTATACATACTACAATTACATGGTGGTTGGTTATTCATATAATATAGCAACATATGGAAATCAAGATCTTACTTCAATTAGTGGCCTATACTTTACACCTAAACAAAGAATGGAAATGAGATAGAAAGGTAAATTATGTAACCATAATAAAGATTGATTACCTTAGCATCATATACCGTAATTGCATAAGTAATAGTAAGCACTCCACCTAATAATGATGAAACATTTGACTTCCATGTACTCTAAGCTTACATAGGGTCAGCGCTTTCCATAATTAACTATAAGCTATAGGTAATTTTTTCACCTTTTATAGTCCATTCCATACGTGTGCCATGTATATTTTCTTACCTTCCCATACTCATACAACAAATACATAGCTGTTAGAATAGTAATCCAACTCACTAGTACCCTTGATACACTACTTACTCAATTTTATTGCTTAATTGCATTAATACACTATGTGGTGGACTAGGGGTGCTTAGTTGGACAAATGCCAAGTAAAAATGGGGAATTCAAACCCACATGAGAACTCTAGTTCAGTAAACCAGCCACATGTACACCCTCATCATTTTTGTTGCACTGTCATTCATTGAATGTGGACAGCTTGGTTGACTAGGAGCGCTAGAGGTGGATTTTGTCCATTTTTTGCTTGATTTGGTGCAATTAATGCCACATTGAGACTCTAAACCACCCATATTTCCACACCCATGCATGCCAAGGCATAATAATTGACCCACGTCACTTCATCCATGTCCATTCAGCAATTTGTGGTTATTTGGGCTGATTTGGGGCGTGATTGGCCCACCTAGGGGGGATTGATGCCAATTTGGCAATTTTGACTTGTACACTCACATTGGGCACCCAAATCCTCCAAAAAATTTCCAAATGTAATATAAACCTAGAAATAACATGTTTTTATGTTATACAATTAAAATTATCTTGGTTCTATTCACATTTGTGTGTGTAATTTACTTCTAATTTCATGGTTTTTGCACCAAATTTGATTTGTGAGTTGTGACTAATGCTCCTAGATTCTCCTGTGGTTCAAATTTATCATATGGTATCAGATAATTTTGGATATTGTTGAGTTTCAGATCAATTCATAGAGTCTTGAGCTACATTTGTTAGTGAAATTCCAGATAAAATCGAGTTGTTTTGCAATACTTCCAGCAAAAATTCATCACCAATTGCGTAGGAAGAAATGGAGGATACCCACATCATGATAACGAACTTATAATTCTTTTATTGGAAGGAATAGATGGTGATTCAATTGAGAGCCAAAGGGATTTATAGAGTTACCATCGGCACTGAGGTGGAGCCAAATTCTGTAGTTGAAAAATCCAAGTACTTCAACAAATTGGATGAGGCATTTGGATTGTTGTGTCTGAGCATATCAAGAGAAATATTGCTCCACATTGATATTTTGACAACACCTAATGAAGTCTGGGTAAAATTAGAGGCATGATTTGGGAAAACTGATGAACTACGTGGTCACCAGCTTGAGAATGAGCTTATCATATTGAGCCCAATGCACTATGATACAATTCAGGACTTCTTCACCAAGTTTAAGTCACTTGTGTTGCAACTGAAGCAATGTGTCATTGAGAAGAAAGAGTACCAATTTATTTTGTCAATCCTTTCGAAGTTGGGGCCAGATTTCTCAGTTTTTGTGAGCACATTCCACTACGGCAACTTAACACTTTGAAACTGGCAAATGCCCAGTCTAGAAAGATTCATGGAGTCACTCACTCAGGATCAAGAAAAGATAGTCCAAATGGGCACCATCAAGAGAAAATATCAAGAATTAGCAGTTGGAGTTTCAAATTCCTTAAAGGGTAAGCCCAAGTCCAAAAATTGGAAGCTTCCATAGAAGAAGAAAAACCTAGAAAAACCCAAATCTAGTGATGCAAGTTCGAATTCTTCTAAGGAGAAGGAAAATAAGGGAAAAGAAAATACCAAATGCACCTATTGCCACAAGGGATCTTATCCAGAGAGCTCATGCATGAAAAATACCATTGATACCATGTGTTAAAACCTGTATTTAACAAAGGGAGAAATAAGACCATTGTGGGGATAAGGTAATGTTGTTTAAATACTTTGGTTAAAGGATATAGTGCAAGGGTGGAATGATAGTCAAAATTTTGATCAATTTTCCAAAGATCCCAGGACGCGATGAAGGAAGGAAGAAAATCAATGGTTGGTGTTCCCCCCGCCCTTCGCAACATGCAAGGAAGATAAGATAGGTTCCGTCTTTTAACCAACTGCACAGATCAAAGGTTATAAAGTGGTCCTGGGTAGATCCACGGTTCACATCAAATCCGCCTTATGAAGGCACGAGTTGGTTAAGAAAATGGAGTCTGGTGGAATCCTGTATCCTTCCCTCAATCCGACGGTGGCGAGGCGAGGTCGGATCATATCGAGGGATGAGAGTGATTCCGGAAGTGAAACATGCACGGTGGATAAGCCCAAAAGGCCCAGTGGAATTTGTTATCCGATGACACATTTGACGGACGGAAATCAAAGCGGGATAGATCAATGGTTATTATAAGTTTCGGGGAGTGGAATTTCATGGGAGATAAGTCCCAAACTCCCAGCGGAATTGGGTAGACGTCGACAAATCTGATGGCTAATGAAGGCCGGGTGATCACACCAACGGCTGAAAAAGATTCTGGAGCCCAAACTTGCACGTTGGATAAAGGGAAGGTGCCCAGCGGAATTTGATAAGAGGCAAGTGATCTAATGACTTTCCAATAAAGGTATATTAGATCGAGGGCTATGGATGATTCTGGAGATTAAAGCTGCATGAGGGTTAAAGCCAGAAAGCCCAACGGAATGTGGGGCATGGTGTTTGATCCAATGGTGAGAAATGGAAGGTATAGCATAGCAACGGTTATGAGCGTTTCCGGGGCACAAAATTGCACGTTGGTTAATACCAAGGCACCGGGCAGAACGGGATATGTGGCACATGATCCAAAGGCCAGAAATTAAAGAGAAACTAGATCTACGGTCGTGGATGAAACCGAAAAATAGAAGTGCACGGCGGTTAGAGATAAGTGGTGGTTGCGGAAATAAATGCTGTACACGTGGCAAATTGGGTGGTCCTATAAAGGCAAGGTTGACCTCTCCAATGATTATTTTATTTGCTTGGGACCCAGTGAAAAGGACCTGGCGATTTGGGAGCTTCCAGTTGTCAGTACCAGGCACGTTCTGAACACACGCCTCCATAGTAAGCCAGGTAGGACTTTAATCCTGTAACTCCTTAGCCCAATTATCATTATAAATTAAGAAATGGACCAACAGAGTGAGGTTCGTGTGTTTGGTCGGGTCCCGGATGACAGAGAGGAATTTTTGGTAGACAGACATAGGGGTGTCTGCGACCCCTTCCTGTCCACAGGGAGCGTGTCCGGCAGCAAAGAGAAATTCTTGTCTTATTTTTCACAGGGGAATGATGTTCTGAATGTATGCAAGTCTTTTTTGTACCATTTCGCCCTGGAGAAAACCCTCCACTTCCATGAATTTGTCGAATGGTGCGCGGTGAATTATTCTCCCTCTCAGAGGATCATTGTGAGTCGGTTCGCATCGAAAATACTGTGTAAAATTGATGCTTCGGTCGTCAGAGAAAACCTTAGTCTTCCCGAAAGCTACCCTGTAAATCGTGAGTCTGTAAATGAATCTATCCTTGCTGAGTTTTTCAAAAATTGTGAAAGTGAAAGTTGCTCTCAATTCCTGCCAAGTATCCTCAAGGAAGGTCAGTCCCTTGAAGGCCTTTCCTCGCCTTACCCCTTACACATTTTTAGAACTGAGGTACAACTGGTAATGTCTTTGGTCTATCAAGTGTTAGGTCTAGATGACGATTGTCATATAGGTGATGTTATCCTTGGTTTCTTGTTAAAAATAAATTCTTTAACTCCCGAGTCCCAGTCAGTCCCCGTGCTTAATTTAGATGAGTACCTTGCCGAAGCGATCCACCTCCAGTTGACTGAATTTCCCAAGGTCCAGTTTTTTAGATTTCAAACACACTTGCTTAACATGTTATTATGTTCTAATGTTACTGAATTAAAGTTCTTAAGTGCTCTATCTTCTTCTGATTTTCCCAAGCAAATCAACATGGTTGAATTTGCCAATTCGATCATGTCTGAAATATACAAGATGTTATTTGATGAAGACTTGCCCTGTGTCCTGGACGAAATGAAATGTCTAATTCAGTCCTCCCCCAAAGATCGGGTGGGGGACTGGTTCCTGTACAGAGGTTACATAGTGTTAAGAATATATGGCTTTACTGGTCAGCCTTATAGGCTACCATCCTTCTTGACCCCAAGTATTTTCGCACTGGATTTCATGAGGCAGAGATTGTTGTCAGAGGAGGAGCACTTTGGTGCTTTCAAAAAATATTTGAATATTAAATTTCCATTTAAAGTCGGCCCTTTCATTTTTAAAGGTAAAGGTGCCCTGGCATTTATAGAAAGGTTGATGGAGAATATGGATTTCATAAAAGATGTAAATATGAACTACGACCCCCACCAGGTGATCTCATTGAGAAAGCAGGAAAAAAAGAATAAACCATTCAAGCATCAGGCTATTGAGGGGCTAGCTGAAATGGCCAATTTGTTGCAGTATACTGACAGGTCAGATTCCGATGAAGAGACACATGCTACACCTGTCACAGCGACCCAAATAACAGAAGGTGCTGGTATGGTAGTCAAGAGGAGTTTGTCTGAAACAGAGAGTATGGACGTAGACGAGGAAGGGCCGCATAAAAGGGCAAAGCTGCTTCAAAGTGGTGAAATTGTAGATAAGGAGGTTTTTGATGGTTCCAAAAGAGGTGCCCTAGTTCCCCTGAAAGCGGTGCAAGTAAGCCAATTCTCTTTTAAGAATCCAGAAGGTGATGTAGATAGTTCGGAATTGTGCCACGTGTTTAAGTCGAAGGAAGATCTAAAATCCAGTTACATGGAGAAGAGGAAGCAGTCTATGGAGGAAACGAGAAATTTTCTCTCAAAGGTTAGAAGTCTGTGCAGTTAGAAAACCTCTCTGGTCTCTTCTAGAGATGCTGAGAGGAATACTTTTAGAATGGCTATGGTAAGTGACAAGAGAATGTCTGAAATATAAATCCAGTTAGATAAAATCAGCACTCTGGACAAAATTCAACTCCACAAATAGACAAGCGATATCATCTACTCAGACTTGCTTCAAGCCATCATGAAGATCAATAAATTGCAAGTCTTGATAGATAAATTTGAAATCCAGTTGAAACATGAGAAAGTAGAAAATAAAGCAAATGTTGTTCAGATTAAGAAGCTGCAGACAAACATTGCTAGTTCAGATAGTACACAGGCAGTCAAGAGGTTGTTAGAGGAAAAGGATAATGCCCTCCAGGTCCTGAAGAAGAAACTGAAAATCCCAAGCACTGAACATGTTCATTCATCTGAATTGCTAGCCCTCCAAGAAGAAAAGGATAAAGTCCATCAGGAGATGATGGAATACAAAGGAAGAGCCGGAGAGTTACAGGAGGAAAAAGAGAAGTGGGAAGCTGAAAGAGAGGAGCTATTAGCCCAAATATCCTTGATGAAAAAAGATCAGAATGAAGAGAAGGAGATTATGGAAGAGTTGATGAGCCAAAATCCCACTGGCGAGGACTTGTCTATTGTAAATATATAGAAGCCTTTAGATGATTTCTCTACTGATGATTTGTTAGTACCAATGTCCCAGGTGAGTTTGAAGGAAGAAACAATCAAAGATTTGAAAGCAGAGAATGAGAAGATGAAAGCTGAATTGGCTAGAGTAAATGAAAGCAAAAAATAGATATTGCAAGACAGAAATCAATTACAGAAAAAGATCGATGAGCTAAAAGAAAAATGCATTGGGAAAGGCCCTCTTCAAGGGGCAAAACATATCATTTGGGATACCTTGACTATAGAGATTACCAAGTTCCGGCACTACCTGAATTTTATTGATGATTTGAGTATACTGACAAATTCGGCTCAACAAAAACTGAAAATGGTAAATGAACACATGGAAAAAAGACCCCTCACTACAGCTCAGAACACATTAAATTTTCTGAATTCACTGACATACCAGAAGTTGCACGACATGGGCATAAAGGATAGAATATCAATAGTGCTGTGGGTGAAGAAGATCATCCACAAACACAATTTAATGAAGACTGTCCAAGACAAGTCAGAAGAATTGCTTCTGCAGGTCAATAAGGTGAAACAAGAGTTTAAAGAGCTATTCGAAGATGGCTTTCCGTCTTTCTGGGATGAAGAAGGTCGAATGCTCCCGCCGAAACATTATCATCACCTGCTTGTCCGGGCTCGCATGGACCACTCAAAATTTAATAACTTGGATAAGAGCTTGACAGGACAAACCATCATGAACATGTTGACAGAAGACTTCAAAATCCTGCAGAAGTTCGCAATCATCAGAGCCAGATCGGCCAAGAAATCTTATGAAGCATTTATGGAGCTCGAGGTAGCAATTCAGGAGATGATGGAGTGTGACACCCAAAGTTCGGAGCTGTGGAAAGCGATAGAGCGGTTTGGGAAAACAAATTATATTCTTCCCCCCTAAGAGCAGGTGTCAGGTACTGAATGGGTGATGGGGCAAAGACATGGAGCTGATGGGGCAAAGACATGGAGCTATTGGGGCAAAGACGTGGAACTATTGGGCGAAACTTTGTTATCCAGTTAATTTGTACTTTGTGATCTGTTAGGAATGGAGTTGTAACAACTTCCTAGTGGTGTAGGAATTCAGTTACAAACTCTAATTTACGTCGATCATTCTGTTATTGATCTGCTGGGGGGCCGACTTATTGTTTGATCTATAAATTTGTATCTTTTTATGAGATGGGGGTTGGAACCCATCAGGTCATGAATAATTTTGGAGAACATATCTGTTTTTGGAATGACAAAGTGAATGCATGAGAGTTTTGTCAAAGATTGATGTGTTGTTGATATTACAGTCTGTGCTTCCTCTTTATGTGATTGTATTTCCCTTGTGTAACAATCCATTTTGTTTCTTCCTCGTATCTGGAAAATAGCTTTATATGATCAGAATTCATGTGTTCATGCTCTGGTTATCATTTCATATATTATATGATTTTCTTTGCTAAAGTTGATATAGAACTCATCCTTGTTGATGCTCTGTATTAATGGGTTGTTTCTTCATCTCTTCTGTTCCACCAAAATCAATTTGAATGACTGTGATGATATGATTACCTTTCCTTTGATGAATATCATGTATATGTATTTGTGGTATCTTTGTGTTGTATATGACTCCATGCCCAATGGTTATGTTATTGTTTCAGCCAAATACATAAATCTGTGAATGTTATTTTAAATCTGGTCTTGTTAAATCTTTATTGAGAGATCCCTCTCTGGAAGAAAATACCAGTTTCTTCCTAAAGTGGTTTTGATGTTGCCTCGGAGTATACCTTTTACAACCTGGGTACATTCTGAGTGCTAACAAACTGGCACCGTTGCCGGGGACGAAAGTGCTTATCTGCCCCGGGAGAACGACAAAGACAAAGAGATATTTCTGTGGGCAAACAGGAATTTCAGAAAGAAAAGAAGGTTGTATATTTTCCTTGGCGACTTCATTGTGAAATTGTTTCAGAATTCAAGAACGACATTCTGGCTTCAAGAAGACATACACGAGGTAACTCTGATACCGAAATTCTGAAAAGTTTTGAGGATCCAGAAAAGTTGTTTAAAAGAAAAAATAAAGAGAAGCTAGATTTTCCTTTGTTCAGCCCATCATCATCACCAGATTCTCATATTAATCCAGCATGGGAAGTCAATACTACGTAGACCCTATTGAGAACTAGATCTGAACCTGACCTAAAAAACACTGAGTTCATTCCTTGTGGGTTGAGAGCTAGGTCTGAATCCGACCTCAAAAATACTGAGTCCAATCCTAGTAGGTTAGAGTCCTATCTGTTAGATTCCCTCTGGAAGGATTTGCAACAAGCCTCTAAAACTGAAAAAACAGCCCTCGAGCATTCTCAAAGTACTGCAGTTCCTGTGAACCCACCCAGACCAATGGCCGCTAGGTTTGCTCCCTTGCGTTTGCCGGCTGTATTACATGATCTCCCCCAAAATTATTCTCAGAGGATTTCTTTATTCGATGGGGAAGGTGATATAACCGCAAAAAAGCATGTTGCCAAGTTTGAAGATTTCATTGACTTGGAAGAAGTTGACTATCCTGATGTCAAACTGCAGTAATTTGCCCAAAGTTTGTCTGGGGAAGCAAAGAAGTGGTTTAAAGACTTGCCTAATGGATCTATAGCAAATTTTCAGGCTTTTCAAAACGCCTTTCTGGACAGGTGGGACGATAAACAGAACCCTCTGCAGCTTTTATCTCAGTACAATAGTCTTAAGAAGGGGGGTTTTGAGTCTGTTCATGAATTTTCGAGCAGATTCATGAGGGATTACAACTCTATTCCTGAAGATATAAAGCCTTCTCCTGCAGCTGCTCAACTGCATTATGCTGGAGCTTTTGATAATGATTTTGCATTCTCATTACGGGAAAGGGGATCGACAACTCTTGCTACCATGTTTACTGATGCCCTAGAGGTGGAAGCTAACATCATGGCTAGTGGGAAGATAAAACATAGAGACATGGACAGGAGGAGAAGAGAATACAATGGGCCTTCTACTTCATCTTCTCCTGCTGATGTTAAATTTCAGACAATGTTGAAGAGCATGGAAAAGTTGATGGATAGGTTAACCATGGATACTAGGCCTCTCAACAGGGAGCAGGGGGATCCCCAAATCAGGAATCCAAATTTCAGAAGACCAAATCCCCCTGTGCCTCCCCAGAACAGGCAGAGAAATCCAAGAAACCAAGAAGAAAAGCCTATCCATCCGCCTTTCCCTGAAAATTATGTTGGGGATGAAGAAGACCCACCTGAGAATGAGATTCATCTGTTTGGGGAACAGGATTCAGAAATATACCTCACTGAAGAAGAACATAATATGTTTGTGCAGGAAAGTCCGAATGAAGAATTTGAAAATGAGCTATATCAGAGAGGGTACTTGCATGCAATGGATGATGTGCAAAGGAAAATGAGATGGAGGAATAGGGATGTCCCCATAAATAAAAGGAAGGAAAATCCAAATCATCCTTCCTCTAGTTCTTTGGATGGAGAAAAGGGGAAAGGACTACAAAAAGAACCCTCTGTGAGTAAAGAGTTTGAAAAGGAGGTACAAAGGGATAAAATAATAAAGAGGGCGACTCCGATTGATGTGGAAAATATTGGTGCTGGTTTTAATCTACAAAATGAACTTTCAAAACTAAAGATCTCTGTTCCATTTAATGAGCTACTAAGAAACACCGAATACAGAGATACCATCACCAAAATGATCAAGAACCAAGGAGAATGGCAGTCGGACATTTTAGAATTGAATGATGATAACCCTGCTATTTCATTCGGGCCAAGAGTTGAAAATTTAGAAGATGAAGAAGTTCCTCCTTTCTATTTAAGTCTAAATGTGCATGACAAAGTGATCCATAATGCTATGTTGGATTCCGGGGCATCACACAATATAATGCCTAAAGGAGTCGTGGAAAGTCTGGGATTAGAAGTGACTAGACCATATAAGGATTTATACTTATTTGATTCTAAGAGAGTAAAATGCCTTGGTTTAATTAAAGACATGGTAGTGACCCTAAATAAATTG
>LPNX010984363.1:215469-228671 GCA_001517045.1 Pseudotsuga menziesii | reverse complement strand
AAGGATTTCAGAATATATGTTTTGCATTCCCATGTAATTGCACATGTCCCAACTGCTGCAGTAAAAGAAATTTTGACTCAGCCGGACCCCAAAGGCAGGAGGGCGAGATGGATAGCTACACTATTGGAATATGATATAGAAGTAAAACCCACGAAGCTGGTCAAAGGACAAGGGTTAGCAAAGATGATGACAAACTCAAATTGTGAATCTTTACAGATCAATTTTTTGACTCACCAGTCTGATCAGTTAGACACAGAGATAGAAGTGATGGCTGACTTTGTGGCCTCTCCATGGTACTCTGGTATTGTGTATGTCCTCCGAAATTTGCAAGCACCAGAAGGATTAAGTAAATCGAGAGCAAGATCTGTAAAGTTGAAATCTGCTAAATTCTGTATCATAAATAAATATCTTTATTGGAAGGATCTTGGAGGAGTTCTACTTAATTGTCTATTGGAGGATGAAGCCCAGCAAATTACCAAAGAATTTCACAAAGGGGACTGTGGGGGACATCATTCTTGGAAGGCGACTGCAAACAAAATCCTGAGAGCTGGTTATTATTGGCCTACATTATTCTCAGATGTATATAAAGAAATCAGCAAATGTCATCAATGCCAAATTTTCGACGGGAAGAGAAAGGTGCTACCTCTCCCTTTGAATCCAATAACAGTTGAAGCTCCTTTCCAGCAATGGGTTTTGGATTTTATTGGTGAAATGAGCCCCAATTCATCAGGTTAGCACAGGTGGATCTTGACAGCTACAGACTATTTTTCTAAATGGATAGAAGCAATTCCTACCAGGAGGGCCACTGAGAATGTGATCATGGATTTTCTTGAAGAAAATATATTGGCTCGGTTCGGGTGTCCAAAAAGGATAGTAACAGACAACGCAGCTGCTTTCAAATCCAGGAAGATGATTAACTTTTGTCATAAATATCATATAAGCCTCAATCACTCAACTGCATATTACCCTCAAGGAAATGGATTAGCTGAATCTTCAAATAAAATCCTGGTGAGGATTATCAAAAAACTGTTGGAAGATAATAAGAGGTCCTGGCACACCAAACTAAAATATGCTCTATGGGCTGACATGATTAGTACTAAAAGAGCCATCAGCATGTCTCCATTCCAACTGGTATACGGGGCTGAATTAATTTTTCCAACATCATTCGGGGTACCTGTTATGAGATATTTTCAGGATCAGCAAGAAGAACCAAATCACATACAGCGGAGGATAAATCAGATCATTGAGCTAGAAGAATGAAGAAGTAAGGCTTATGATAAAGTGCAGTCTCATCAAGAGAAAATGAAGAATAATTTTGACAGAAGGATCAAGGAAGAGCAGTTTCAGATTGATGACCTGGTTTTGAAGTGGGATGCTCCTAACGAAGACAAGCATGGAAATTTCAATCCTATGTGGGTCGGACCTTATGTTGTTGCTGGGTACAGAGGACAGAATGCATTTTTGCTGGAATATACTAACGGGGTTCTTCTGGAGAGTAACCCTGTAAATGGAAGATATCTAAAGCATTACCTGTCCTGAGAGGGAAGGTAAAATTTGTATCATAGAATTGTATATATTTGTTTCTCTTTACAAATAAATAGCAATGGTAAGTCGAATGTATTTGAAGCTCGCAGTGAAAGCCCTAAGATCCAGGAGGCTTACCATTCATTTTCTAAAAATATCTAAAAGTGATATATTTACAAAAAACAAAAGAGGGGTTTTTGGGAGTTAGCATGCAAAATCAAAGACAGGCACCTGGTCTATGAGTTCTTTGATACCTCGCAGGGAGGATATCATCCCCAGATGGAGCCAGCTATTAACACATGTATTTAACAAAGGGAGAAATAAGACCATTGTGGGGATAAGGTAATGTTGTTTAAATACTTTGGTTAAAGGATATAGTGCAAGGGTGGAATCATAGTCAAAATTTTGATCAATTTGCCAAAAATCCCAGGCCACGATAAAGGAAGGAAGAAAATCAATGGTTGGTGTTCCCCCCGCCCTTCGCAACATGCAAGGAAGATAAGATAGGTTCCAGATTTTAACCAGATGCACAGATCAAAGGTTATAAAGTGGTCTTGGGTAGATCCACGGTTCACATCAAATCCTCCTTGTGAAGGCACGAGTTGGTTAAGAAAATTGAGTTTGGCAGAATCGTGTATCCTTCTCTCAATCCGACGGCGGCGAGGTGAGGTCAGATCATATCGAGGGATGAGAGTGATTCCGGAAGTGAAACATGCACGGCAGATAAGCCCAAAAGGACCAGCGGAATTTGTTATCCGATACACATCTGACGGACGGAAATCAAAGAGGGATAGATCAACGGTTATTATAAGTTCCGGGGAGTGGAATTGCATGGGAGATAAGTCCCAGACTCCCAGTGGAATTGGGTAGATGTCGACAGATCTGGTAGCTGATGAAGGCGGGGTGATCACATCAACGGCTGAAAAAGATTCTGGAGCCCAAACTTGCATGTTGGATAAAGGGAAGGTTCCCATTGGAATTTGATAAGAGGCAAGTGATCTAACCGCTTGCCAATAAAGGTATATTAGATCGAGGGCTGTGGATGATTCCGAAGATTAAAGCTGCACGAGGGTTAAAGCCAGAAAGCCCAGTGGAATGTGGGACGTGGCGTTTGATCCAACGGTGAGAAATGGAAGGTATGACACAGCAACGGTTATGAGCGTATTCGAGGCACGAAGTTGCACGTTGGTTAATACTAAGGCGCCGGGTGGAACGGGATACGTGGCACACGATCCAAAGGCCAGAAATTAAAGAGAAACCAGATCTACAGTCGTGGATGAAACCGGAAAATAGAAGTGCACGGCGGTTAGAGATAAGTGGTGGTTGCGGAAATAAATGCTGTCCACGTGGAAAATTGAGTGGTCCTATAAAGGCAGGGTTGACCTCTCCAATGATTATTTTATTTGCTCAGGACCCAGCGAAAAGGACCTGGCGATTTGGGAGCTTCTAGTTGTCAGTACCAGGCACGTTCCGAACACACGCCTCCACAGTAAGCTAGGTAGGACTTTAATCCTGTAACTCCTTCGCCCAATTATCATTACAAATTAAGAAATGGACCAACAGAGAGAGGTTTGTGTGTCTAGTCGGGTCCCGGATGATAGAGAGGAATTTTTGGTAGACAGACACAGGGGTGTCTGCGACCCCTTCCTGTCCACAAGGAGCGTGTCTGGTAGCAAAGAGAAATTGTGGTCTTATTTTTCACAGGGGAATGACGTTCTGAATGTATGCAAGTATTTTTTGTACCATTTCGCCCTGGAGCAAAGCATCCAATTCCCTAAATTTTCCAAATGGTGCGCAGTGAATTATTCTCCCTCTCAGAGGATCATTGTGAGTCGGTCCGCATCGAAAATACTGTGTAAAATTGATGCTTCGGTCGTTAGATAAGACCTTAGTCTGCCTGAAAGCTACCCTGTAAATCGTGAGTCTGTAAATGAATCTGTCCTTGCCGAGTTTTTCAAAAATTGCGAAAGTGAAAGTCGCTCTCGATTCCTGTCAAGTATCCTGAAGGAAGGTCAGTCCCTTGAAGGTCTTTCCTCACCTTACCCCTTGCACATTTTTAGAACTGAGGTGCAACTGGTAATGTCTTTGGTCTGTCAAGTGTTAGGTCTAGATGACGATTGTCATATAGGTGATGTTATCCTTGGTTTCTTGTTAAAAATAAATTCTTTAAGTCCCGAGTCCCAGTCAGTCCTCATGCTTAATTTAGATGAGTACCTTGCCGAAGCAATCCACCTCCAGTTGACTGAATTTCCCAAGGTCCAGTTTTTAAGATTTCAAACACACTTGCTTAACATGTTATTATGTTCTAATGTTACTGAATTAAAGTTCTTAAGTGCTCTATCTTCTTCTGATTTGCCCAAGCAAATCAACATGGTCAAATTTGCCAATTCGATTATGTCCAAAATATACAAGATGTTATTTGATGAAGACCTGCCCCGTGTCCTAGACGAAATGAAATGTCTAATGCAGTCGTTGCCCGAAGATCGGGTGGGGGACTTGTTCCTGTACAGAGGTTACACAATGTTAATAATATATGGCTTTACTGGTCAGCCTTATAGGCTACCATCCTTCTTGACCCCAAGGATTTTTGCATTGGAGTTCATGAGGCAGAGATTGTTGTCAGAGGAGGAGCACTTTGGTGCTTTCAAAAAATATTTGAATATTAAATTTCCATTTAAAGTCGGCCCTTTCATTTTTAAAGGTAAAGGTGCCCTGGCATTTATAGAAATGTTGATGGAGAATATGGATTTCATAAAATATGTAAATATGAACTACGACCCCCACCAGGTGATCTCATTGAGAAAGCAGGAAAACAAGAATAAATCATTCGAGCATCAGGCTATTGAGGGGATAGCTGAAATGGCCAATTTGCTGCAGTATACTGACAGGTCAGATTTCGATGAAGAGACACATGCTACACCTGTCACAGCGGCCCAAATAACAGAAGGTGCTGGTATGGTAGTCAAGAGGAGTTTGTCTGAAACAGAGAGTATGGACGTAGACGAGGAAGGGCCGCATAAAAGGGAAAAGCTGCTTCAAAGTGGTGAAATTGTAGATAAGGAGGTTTCTGATGGTTCCAAAAGAGGTGCCCTAGTTCCCCTGAAAGCGGTGCAAGTAAGCCAATTCTCTTTTAAGAATCTGGAAGGTGATGTAGATAGTTTGGAATTGTGTGACGTGTTTAAGTCTAAGGAAGACCTAAAATCCAGTTACATGGAGAAGAGGAAGCAGTCTATGGAGGAAATGAGAAATTTGCTCCCGAAGGTTAGAAGTCTATGCAGTTCGAAAACCTCTCTGGTCTCTACTAGAGATGCTGAGAGGAATACTTTTAGAATGGCTATGGTAAGTGACAAGAGAAAGTCTGAAATAGAAATCCAGTTAGATAAAATCAGCACTCCAGACAAAATTCAACTCCACAAACAGACAAGCGATATCATCTACTCACACTTGCTTCAAGCCATGATGAAGATCAATAAATTGCAAGTCTTGATAGATAAATTGGAAATCCAATTGAAACATGAGAAAGTAGAAAATAAAGCAAATGTTGTTCAGATTAAGAAGCTACAGACAGACATTGCTAGTTCAGACAGTACACAGGCAGTCAAGAGGTTGTTAGAGGAAAAGGATAATGCCCTCCAGGACCTGAAGAAGAAACTGAAAATCCCAGGCACTGAACATGTTCAGTCATCTGAATTGCTAGCCCTCCAAGAAGAAAAGGATAAAGTCTTTCAAGAGATGTTGGAATACAAAGGAAGAGCCGGAGAGTTACAGGAGGAAAAAGAGAAGTGGGAAGCCAAAAGGGAGCAGCTGTTAGCCCAAATCTCCTTGATGAAAAAAGATCAGAATGAAGAGAAGAAGATTATGGAAGAGTTGATGAGTCAAACTCCCACTGGCGAGGACTTTCCTATTGTAAATATCCAGAAGCCTTTAGATGATTTCTATACTGATGATTTGTTAGTACCAATGTCCCAGGTGAGTTTGAAGGAAGAAGCAATCAAAGATTTGAAAGAAGAGAATGAGAAGATGAAAGCTGAATTGGCTAGAGTAAATGAAAGCAAAAAATAGATCTTGCAAGACAGAAATAAATTACAGAAAAAGATCGATGAGCTAAAAGCAAAAATGCATTGGGAAAGGCCCTCTTCAGGGGGCGAAACATATCATTTGGGATACCCTGACTATAGAGATTACCAAGTTCCGGCACTACCCGAATTTTATTGATGATTTGAGTATACTGACAGATTCGGCTCAACAAAAACTGAAACTGGTAAATGAACACATGGCAAAAAGACCCCTCACTACAACTCAGAACACATTAAATTTTCTGAATTCACTGACATACCAGAAGTTGCACGACATGGGAATAAAGGACAGAATCTCAATAGTGCTATGGGCGAAGAAGATCATCCACAAACACCATTTAATGAAGACTGTCCAAGACAAGTCAGAAGAATTGCTTGTGCAAGTCAATAAGTTCAAACAAGAGTTTAAAGAGCTGTTCGAAGATGGCTTGCCGTCTTTCTGGGACGAAGAAGGTCGAATGCTCCCGCTAGAACATTATCATCATCTGCTTGTCCGGGCTCGCATGGACCACTCAAAATTTAATAACTTGGCGAAGAGCCTGACAGGACAAACCATCGTGAACATGTTGACGGAAGACTTCAAAATCCTGCATAAGTTCGCAACCATCAGAGCCAGATCGCCCAAGAAATCTTATGAAGCATTTATGGAGCTCGAGGTAGCAATTCGGGAGATGATGGAGTGTGACACCCCAAGTTTGGAGTAGTGGAAAGCTGTAGAGCAGTTTGGGAAAACAAAGTATATTCTTCCCCCCTAGGAATAGGTGTCAGGTACTGAATGGCTGATGGGGCAAAGACATGCTGATGGGGAAAAGACGTGGAGCTGTTGGGGCAAAGACGTGGAACTATTGGGTGAAAGTTTGTTATCTAGTTGATTTGTACTTTGTGATCTGTTAGGAATGGAGTTGTAACAACTTCCTAGTGGTGTAGAAATTCAGTTACAAACTCTAATTTACGCCGATCATTCTGTTATTGATCTTCTGGGGGGGCGACTTATTGTTTGATCTATAAATTTGTATATTTTTATGAGATGGGGGTTGGAACCCATCGGGTCGTGAATAATTTTGGAGAACATATCTGTTTTTGGAATGACAAAGTGAATGCATGAGAGTTTTGTCAAAGATTCATGTGTTGTTGATATTACAGTCTGTGCTTCCTCTTAATGTGATTGTATTTCCCTTGTGTAACACTCCATTTTGTTTCTTTCTCATATCTGGAAAATAGCTTTAGATGATCAGAATTCATGTGTTCATGCTCTGGTTATAATTTCAGATATTATATGATTTTCTATGCTAAAGTTGATATAGAACTCATCCTTGTTGATGCTCTGTATTAATGGGTTGTTTTTTCATCTCTTCTGTTCCACCAGAATCAATTTGAATGACTGTGATGATGTGATTACCTTGACTTTGATGAATATAATGTATATGTATTTGTGGTATCTTTGTATTGTATATGACTCCATTCCCAATGGTTATGTTATTGTTTCAGCCAAATACATAAATCTGTGAATGTTATTTTAAATCTGGTCTTGTTAAATATTTATTGAGAGATCCCTCTTTGAAAGAAAATACCAGTTTCTTCCTAAAGTGGTTTTGCTGTTACCTCGGAGTATACCTTTTACAACCTGGGTACATTCTGAGTGCTAACAAACTGGCGCCGTTGCTGGGGACGAAAGTGCTTATCTGCCCCGGGAGAACGACAAAGACTAAGAGAGATTTCTGTGGGCAAACAGGAATTTCAGAAAGAAAAGAAGGTTGTATATTTTCCCTGGCGACTTCATTGTGAAATTGTTTCAGAATTCAAGAACGACATTCTGGCTTCAAGAAGACATACACGAGGTAACTCTGATACCGAAATTCTGAAAAGTTTTGAGGATACAGAAAAGTTGTTTAAAAGAAAAAATAAAGAGAAACTAGATTTTCCTTTGTTCCGCCCATCATCATCACCAGATTCTCATATTAATCTAGCATGGGAAGTCAATACTACGTAGACCCTGTTGAGAACTAGATCTAAACCCGACCTAAAAAACACTAAGTTCATTCTTTGTGGGTTGAGAGCTAGGTCTGAATCCGACCTCAAAAATACTGAGTCCAATCCTAGTAGGTTAGAGTCCTATCTGTTAGATTCCCTCTGGAAGGATTTGCAACAAGCCTCTAAAAATGAAACAAAATCCCTCAAGTATTCTCAAAGTACTGCAGTTCCTGTGAACCCACCCAGACCAATGGCCGCTAGGTTTTCTCCCTTGCGTTTGCCGGTTGTATTACATGATCTCCCCCAAAATTATTCTCAGAGGATTTCTTTATTCGATGGGGAAGGTGATATAATCGCAAAACAACATGTTGCCAAGTTTGAAGATTTCATTGACTTGGAAGAAGTTGACTATCCTAATTTCAAACTGCAGTTATTTGCCCAAAGTTTGTCTGGGGAAGCAAAGAAGTGGTTTAAAGACTTGCCTAATGGAACTATAACAAATTTTCAGGCTTTTCAAAACGCCTTTCTGGACAGGTGGGACGATAAACAGAACCCTCTGCAACTTTTATCTCAGTACAATAGTCTTAAGAAGGGGGGTTTTGAGTCTGTTCATGAATTTTCGAGCAGATTCATGAGGGCTTACAACTCTATTCCTGAAGATATAAAGCCTTCTCTTGCAGCTGCTCAACTGCATTATGCTGGAGCTTTTGATAATGATTTTACATTCTCATTATGGGAAAGGAGATTGGAAACTCTTGATGCCATGTTTACTGATGCCCTAGAGGTGGAAGCTAACATGATGGCTAGTGGGAAGATAAAACATAGAGACATGGACAGGAGGAGAAGAGAAGACAATGGGCCTTCTACTTCATCTTCTCCTGCTGATGTTAAATTTGAGACAATGTTGAAGACCATGGGAAAGTTGATGGATAGGTTAACCATGGATACTAGGCCTCTCAAGAGGGAGCAGGGGGATCCCCAAATCAGGAATCCAAATTTCAGAAGACCAAATCCCCCTGTGCCTCCCCAGAACAGGAAGAGAAATCCAAGAAAACAAGAAGAACAGCCTATCCATCCGCCTTTCCCTGAAAATTATGTTGGGGATGAAGAAGACCCACCTGAGAATGAGATTCATCTGTTTGGGGAACAGGATTCAGAAATATACCTCACTGAATAAGAACATAATATGTTTGCACAGGAAAGTCCAAATGAAGAATTTGAAAATGAGCTATATCAGAGAGGGTACTTGCATGCAATGGATGATGTGCAAAGGAAAATGATATTGAGGAATAGGAATGTCCCCATAAATAAAGGGAAGGAAAATCCAAATCAGCCTTCCTCTAGTTATTTGGATGGATAAAAGGGGAAAGGACTACAAAAAGAACCCTCTGTGAGTAAAGAGTTTGAAAAGGAGGTACAAAGGGATAAAATAATAAAGAGGGCGACTCCGATTGATGTGGAAAAGATTGGTGCTGGTTTTAATCTACAAAATGAACTTTCAAAACTAAAGATCTCTGTTCCATTTAATGAGCTACTGAGAAACACCGAATACAGAGATACCATCACCAAAATGATCAAGAACCAAGGAGAATGGCAGTTAGACATTTTATAATTGAATGATGATAACCCTGCTATTTCATTCGGGCCAAGAGTTGAAAATTTAGAAGATGAAGAAGTTCCTCCTTTCTATTTAAGTCTAAATGTGCATGACAAAGTGATCCATAATGCTATGTTGGATTCCGGGGCATCACACAATCTAATGCCTAAAGGAGTCGTGGAAAGTCTGGGATTAGAAGTGACTAGACCATATAAGGATTTATACTCATTTGATTCTAAGAGAGTAAAATGCCTTGGTTTAATTAAAGACATGGTAGTGACCCTGAATAAATTGCCATGTAAAACTATAGTCATGGACGTGGTGGTAGCAGATATCCCACCCAAATTTGGGGTATTGCTGTCAAGATCTTGGACCTCCAAACTGAAAGGTAGTTTACAGATGGACATGTCATATGCAACGATTCCTGTTCCAGATGGTAGCAGAAGGTTATATAGTGAAAAAAGAACTCCCTATGTGGTTAGCAGTCAAGATAAACCTGAAGTCCATCACATATATGCCGTTGATACTGATTTGGGGTCTTCCATTTTCTTTAATGAGGTTGTCCCACATGGGGTAGAAGGGACATTGCAAGAGAAGTCTGGGGCAAACGAGGAAAAATAAGTTTTGGAGCAGGAAGCTTTGGAAGCAAAGCAAAAAAAAGAAGGCCAATGGATCATGTACTTTGATGGATCTGTTGCAAAGGTTGGTGCTGGGGCCGGTGTCTAGATCATTTCTCCTATTCATGATTTCAAAGCCTTGTCATACAAATTGCTGTTTGAATGCACAAATAATGTAGCAGAGTATGAGGCTCTGTTATTGGGGCTACATGCTTTGAAGGATCTGGGAGCTTAGAGGGTCCGGATCTTGGGAGATTCTGAGTTGGTGATAAACCAGGTAAATGAGAGTTATCAAACCAAGCATCCTCGGATGAGGGCTTAGAGAAATGAAGTATGGGATATGCTTGGCAATTTCTTCACAGAGCATAGAATCCAAGTTGTTCCCAGAGTTGAAAATTTGGTGGCTGATTCCTTAGCAGTATCTGCTGGAAAATTTGAGACCCCAATGACTAGTCAAAAGGAATACCAGGTGGAGATTTTGAACAGACCTTCTATCCCTAACAATTACAAATACTGGAAGGTGTTCAAAGATGATATGCAGATCTGAATATTTCTAGAGTTGTCAGGAGAGTTTGTGAATACTCATTTTGACAATGAAAATGATAATGATGGGACCCCTAGAGATGACGAAGAAATTGAATCAGAAGAAGATACTGAGAGGTTAAAGAAGACCTTGGGAGGTAAGGATATCATCCAGCTGAAAAACAATTTCATACCAAGAGGCCTGATCCCTTTAAAAAGGCTCTTTGATCAAAATGATGTTTCCAAGAACCCCAAAGTGAAACCTATTGGTGATGCCGTTGAAGATAAAAATATTGGCACTGAGGAAAATCCTAAAATCCTAAAATTATCCAAGAAGCTGCTGGAAAAAGAGAAAGAGGAGTATGTAAAGTTGATGAAAAAATATACAGATGTGTTTGCTTGGAGTTATGAAGATCTCAAAGAATATGATACATCTATCATACAGCATACTATTCCTATAAAGCCTGGAGAAAAGCCTTTTAAGCAGAAACTCAAGAGGATCAATCCTAAGCTGCTCCCTATCATTGAGAAGGAAATAAAGAAGTTATTTGATGCCAAGATCATTGTAACACTCAGATTTTCTAAATGGGTTGCAAATTTGGTCCCTGTCAGGAAGAGGAATGGAGAGATAAGACTGTGCATAGATTTCTGCAATTTGAATAAGGTATCCATGAAAGACAACTATCCCTTACCCAAGATGGATCATATACTGTAGCAAGTGGTGGGAGCTGAAAGGATTTCAATGCTGGATGGTTTTTCCAGATATAATCAGATCAAAGTGATGCCAGAAGATCAGGAGAAGACTGCCTTTACTACACCATGGGGCACTTTCATGTATGCAAAGATGCCTTTTGGTTTGATGAATGTAGGCGCTACTTTTCAGCGAGCTATGGACATTGCCTTTGCAGGAGAAATTGGAAGTTTCGTGGTAATCTATATGGATGATATCACAGTCAACTCAAAGTCTGACAGAGAGCATCTGCATCATCTGGAGAGGGTCTTCATGAAGTGTAGGAAATATGGCATATATTTGAACCCTAAGAAGTATAATTTTGCACTAGAAGAAGGAAAGCTGCTAGGCCATATAATATCCAAGGATGGCATAAAGATTGACCTTGAAAGAGTAAGTGCAATTCTGAAGGTGGGAGAACCCAGAAGCAAAAAGGAGATACAATCATTTTTGGGTCAGGTAAATTTCTTAAGGAGATTTGTACCAAGCTTTGCTGAGATCTTGATGAATATTACAAATATGTTGAAGAAAGGTCATGAAATAAAATGGAGTACAGAAGCTAAGGAGTCATTTCAGGAAATCAAGAAGGCCATTTCAGAAGCTCCTGTCTTGGTAAGTCCAGATTTTGCCAAGGATTTTTTAGTATTCTCATATGCTTCTGAACATACTATAGCAGCAGTATTATTACAGAAAAATGAGGAAAATTTGGAACAACCCATAGCCTTTTTCAGTAAAATGCTATGAGATGGGGAGTTGAAATATGACATCATGGAAAAGCAGGCCTATGCTCTGATTAAAGCATTAACGGATTTCAGAATATATGTTTGGCATTCCCATGTAATTGCACATGTCCCAACTGCTGCAGTAAAAGCAATTTGGACTCAGTCGGACCCCAAAGGCAGGAGGGCGAGATGGATAGCTACTGTTATCTCCTAAAATAACCAGTCTGTTTTCTTTCATTTTAGGTGATAGGTTTGAGTAAAAAATTTTATTTTTAAAGTTTTTTAGAGTCAATAATGAGATCCTTGTTCTCATTACTAAGCCAAAAATCAAATTTATTGAGTCTTAATTTCAAAATTTTGAAAAAACAGCTTGTGGTAGTTAACTCTGTTTTGTAGAGACTAGGTTCGCTACCAAAAGACCTCAGTTCTTGCAGCCGGGAGAATCAAGCTAAGGTTCAAGTTCACATTAGCTGCCAAAAGAGCCCAGTCTTGGCGACTAGAAGGATTAAGCTATGTTATGTTAGCTGTCAAAAGGGCGTCTCATTAAAAAATTAAAGAAAAGAGAGCACGTGTCCGTACTCAAGCTTCACATCAAACAAGCCTGTGGGTTTTTGCCGCCAAGGAGAAGATCAGAGCGCGTCTCACACGACCATCATGGAGTTTAATGTCGTTTTACTGCTGAAAGCAAGTTGTGAAACACCATATCATTAACTACAAAGGATTACGCAGGGGGTTCAAGATATGATGCATAGCTCCAGATCATTCGAAGCTGATCGATCCATCATTCACCCAGGGGCTCATAATGTAAGGCATCTAAAGATCATGTGAAGCTGATCGAATCATCATTTCGCACGAAGTTGGGCGATTTCATAGGCGATTACCCGCTGAGCTCATTCAATGGGTATCTTATGTGTTAAGCATTGCAAGCAGGCCCGAGGCTCCTTGTTATGTTATTGCGCAGTTGGAGTTCTGGTTCGATCCAGGAGTTCTTTTTCATCAAAACAAATCCTCATCACGGGACCTCTTTACAAAGGTTCGGCTCATGGCCAAAACAGGTCTGCCACTCAGAACAGAGCTCGATGGAGTGTGGTACCTCCAGTCCCACCCACAAATAGCAGAGTACTTCAAGACTGCGCAAGTGTTCGATTATTGTGAAAGGCTCACTAGTTTTAACCAGCCACTCGCCGAAGCTTTCGCTCTGAGTTACAATGGAAGGACAGTAAAGTTTGGCCGAGAAGAGTTTCATGTGGACGAGGCAGCCATAGCTGAGTGTACAGGCCTCCCCAGGACAGGGCAAAGTTGGTTTAAGACCACTAAGGCCTCAGACATTGAATTCAGGTCATATCTTCTACCAGCTCATAAGGAGACCATTCAGAGAAGGGATTTTCCCATCACTTTCCTCGAACCACAATGGCAAACCTTGTTGAAGGCCATTTTCGTCTA
>LPNX010984363.1:166710-214366 GCA_001517045.1 Pseudotsuga menziesii | reverse complement strand
TAAAGGCTATAAAGCCTGAGAACCAAGACTGTGTAAGGGTTCGATTTTGGATGCATTTTGCTATGGTACTCAGCTTTTTCATGATAATATAGATCACAGGTTTCTCTCAGCTTTGATGTTAGTTTCTATTGTCTCTTTCACTGTATCAGTGTTGCTTAGCTTCGGATGTGAATGTTTACTTTCATTGTCTAGCTTGCAGCTTGGTATTAGTTTCTTTAATGTCTCTCAAGCCCTACTAGGTACTGGTTTGGTTACATTTATTCTTCACCCACTTTTGATATTATATGCTGATCAATCGATTATTGAGAGCACTGTTTTATCTGTTTACATGCTAAATGTCTGAATGCTGTACTCTGTTTTAGTCATCCCATTGATCCATCTTACAAAAAACACGAAAAATATTGAATTCTCAAGTTACCAGGCATACTTAGCTATAACCACTAAGTAGTTTCCTGGAGTGATAACAACTACACTATTGGAAAATGATATAGAAATAAAACCCACGAAGCTGGTCAAAGGACAAGGGTTAGCAAAGATGATGACAAACTCAAATTGTGAATCTTTACAGATCAATTTTTTGACTCACCAGTCTGATCAGTTAGACACAGAGATAGAAGTGATGGCTGACTTTGTGGCCTCTCCATGGTACTCTGGTATTGTGTATGTCCTCCGAAATTTGCAAGCACCAGAAGGATTAAGTAAATCGAGAGCAAGATCTGTAAAGTTGAAATCTGCTAAATTCTGTATCATAAATAAATATCTTTATTGGAAGGATCCTGGAGGAGTTCTACTTAATTGTCTATTGGAGGATGAAGCCCATCAATCTACCAAAGAATTTCACAAAGGGGACTGTGGGGGACATTATTCTTGGAAGGTGACTGCAAACAAAATCCTGAGAGCTGGTTATTATTGTCCTACATTATTCTCAGATGTATATAAAGAAATCAGCAAATGTCATCAATGCCAAATTTTCGACGGGAAGAGAAAGGTGCTACCTCTCCCTTTGAATCCAATAACAGTTGAAGCTCCTTTCCAGCAATGGGGTTTGGATTTTATTGGTGAAATAAACCCCAACTCATCAGGTCAGCACAGGTGGATCTTGACAGCTACAGACTATTTTACTAAATGGATAGAAGCAATTCCTACCAGGAGGGACACTGAGAATGTGATCATGGAGTTTCTTGAAGAAAATATATTGGCTCGGTTCGGGTGTCCAAAAAGGATAGTAACAGACAATGCAGCTGCTTTCAAATCCAGGAAGATGATTAACTTTTGTCATAAATATCATATAAGCCTCAATCACTCAACTGCATATTACCCTCAAGGAAATGGATTAGCTGAATCTTCAAATAAAAGCCTGGTGAGGATTATCTAAAAACTATTGGAAGATAATAAGAGGCCTTAGCACACCAAACTAAAATATGCTCTATGGGCTAACAGGATTAGTACTAAAAGAGCCATCGGCATGTCTCCATTCCGACTGGTATATGGGGCTGAAGTAATTTTTCCAACATCATTAGGGGTACTTGTTATGAAATATTTCCAGGATCAGCAAGAAGAACCAAATCACATACAGCGGAGGATAAATCACATCATTGAGCTAGAAGAACGAAGAAGTAAGGCTTATGACAAAGTGCAGTCTCATCAAGAGAAAATGAAGAATACTTTTGACAGAAGGATCAAGGAAGAGCAGTTTCAGATTGATGACCTGGTTTTGAAGTGGGATGCTCCTAATGAAGACAAGCATGGAAAGTTCGATCCTATGTGGGTCGGACCTTATGTTGTTGCTGGGTACAGAGGACAGAATGCATTTTTGCTGGAATATACTAACGGGGTTCTTCTGGAGAGTAACCTTGTAAATGGAAGATATCTAAAGCATTACCTATCCTGAGAGGGAAGGTAAAGTTTGTATCATAGAATTGTATATATTTGTTTCTCTTTACAAATAAATAGCAATGGTAAGCTGAATGTATTTGAAGCTTGCAGTGAAAGCCCTAAGATCCAGGAGGCTTACCATTCATTTTCTAAAAATATCTAAAAGTGATATATTTACAAAAAACAAAAGAGGGGTTTTTGGGAGCTAGCATGCAAAATCAAAGACAGGCACCTGGTCTACGAGTTCTTTGATACCTCGCAGGGAGGATATCATCCCCAGATGGAGCCAGCTATTAACACCTGTATTTAACAAAGGGAGAAATAAGACCATTGTGGGGATAAGGTAATGTTGTTTAAATACTTTGGTTAAAGGATATAGCGCAAGGGTGGAATGATAGTCAAAATTTTGATCAATTTGCCAAAGAGCCCAGGCCACGATGAAGGAAGGAAGAAAATCAATGGTTGGTGTTCCCCCCGCCCTTCGAAACATGCAAGGAAGATAAGATAGGTTCCGACTTTTAACAAGCTGCACAGATCAAAGGTTATAAAGTGGTCCTGGGCAGATCCACGGTTCACATCAAATCCGCCTTGTGAAGGCACAAGTTGGTTAAGAAAATGGAGTCTGGCGGAATCGTGTATCCTTATCTCAATCTGACGGCGGTGAGGCGAGGTCGGATCATATCGAGGGATGAGAGTGATTCTGGAAGCGAAACATGCACGGCGGATAAGCCCAAAAGGCCTAGCGGAATTTGTTATCCGATGACACATCTGACGGACGGAAATCAAAGCGGGATAGATCAACGGTTATTATAAGTTCCAGGGAGTGGAATTGCACAGGAGATAAGTCCCAGAGTCCCAGCAGAATATGGTAGACATCGACAGATCTGATGGCTAATGAAGGCCGGGCGATCACATCAACGACTGAAAAAGATTCCGGAGCCCAAACTTGCACGTTGGATAAAGGGAAGGTGCCCAGCGGAATTTGATAAGCGACAAGTGATCTAACGGCTCGCCAATACAGGTATATTATATCAAGGGCTGTGGATGATTCCAGAGATTAAATATGCATGAGGTTTAAAGCCAGAAAGCCCAGCAGAATGTGGGATGTGGCGTTTGATCCAACGGTGAGAAATGGAAGGTACGGCACAACAACAGTTATGAGCGTTTTCGAGGCACGAAGTTGCACGTTGGTTAATACCAAGGTGCCGGGCGGAATGGGATACATGGCACACGATCCAAAGGCCAGAAATTAAAGAGAAACTAGATCTATGGTCGTGGATGAAACTGGAAAATAGAAGTGCACGGCGGTTAGAGATAAGTGGTGGTTGCAGAAATAAATGTTGTCCACGTGGCAAATTGGGTGGTCCTATAAAGGCAGGTTTGACCTCTCCAATGATTATTTTATTTGCTCAAGACCCAGGGAAAAGGACCTGGCGATTTGGGAGCTTCCAGTTGTCAGTACCAGGCACGTTCCAAACACACGCCTCCACAGTAAGCCAGGTAGGACTTTAATCCTGTAACTCCTTCACCCAATTATCATTATAAATTAAGAAATGGACCAACAGAGTGAGGTTCGTGTGTCTGGTCGGGTCCCGGATGACAGAGAGGAATTTTTGGTAGACAGACACAGTGGCGTCTATGACCCCTTCCTGTCCACAGGGAGCGTGTCCGGCAGCAAAGAGAAATTGTGGTCTTATTTTTCGCAGGGGAATGACGGTCTGAATGTATGCAAGTCTTTTTCGTAGGGAACGCTTGGGATAAAGTGAACATTCATTCTCTTAGTATTTTCCTTGCCTTGGTTGGCTATCGTGTGCTTTATTTTCAGCCTTTTAGGCCTTTTATTTTCAGCCTTTCCTTCCCTTAATTCGCTGTCCACTTTTCCCCACTTTTTGCACTTTTGGACAACCCTCTTTTGCCTCCTTTTTCCAATTTTTGCATCCCCTTTCCATCCTCTTTTTGGGCCATATTTTGGGCTATATTTCCAGCCTTTTAGGCCTTTTATTTTCAGCATTTCCTTCCTTTTGTTCGCTGTCCATTTTTCCCCACTTTTTGCCATTTTGGACAACCCTATTTTGCCTCCTTGTTCCACTTTTTGCAGCCCCTTTCAATCCTCTTTTTGGGCCATATTTTGGGCTGTATTTTCAGCCTTTTAGGCCTTTTATTTGTAGCCTTTCCTTCCTTTTGTTTGCTGTCCACTTTTCCCCATTTCTACCCTTTTATACAGCCCTCTTTTTCCTCTTTGTTTCCACTTTTTGCATCCCTTTTCTATCCTTTTCTTCAACCATCTTTTGGGCTGTACTTTCATCCTTTTTCACCCTCATTTTGCAGTCCTCTTTCTCTGATTTTCAGCCCTCTTTCTCACTTATTTTCGAGCCTTCTTTTGACTTTCCTTTTGTTCTCTTTCCACCCCTCTTTCACCCCTCTTGCCTTGCCTTTTTCTTGCCTCTTTTCCTCCTTCTTATTGGTGAGTTTGGGTAAATGTTTTAGCTAGTTTATAGATTAAATTTCAAGTTATTTTTTATCAACTAATATCATAACAAGTGTGTGTCTGGAGCTCTTAGATTGCAGACAGGTGAAGGAGAGCGCAAAGGCCACAAACGAACAAGGAGTGAAAAAAGTACAAAAAGACTGCTATCCCTCTTCTTGCATCCCCTTATTTCCCCATTCTTCCAAGAACCAAAGAACACATCATCATTGTAAAAGATTAGTAAAAAGGGCTGAGTGGGAGGAAGTCTCCTTCCTTTTGTACTTCCCCTATTTTGGGGAAGTGTGTCTTGTGTTCATTTTCATGATTTACTTAGTATAGTTTTCTTTAAGCAATTAGTTTAGTTCTTTGATTAGACTTAGTTTCATTCTTACTAATTTCTCGATTCATCATTGCTTATTGGTATCTTGTTATAGATTGTTAAATCATAAGAAGAACCAAAATCTCTTGAATCTCACCATAAGGTGGATCAAGAGTGCTCTTTGTCGAAGAGTTTTAATCAACCACCTTTCATATTAATTATTATGTTTGTTTAATTCAAATCATCCATAAGTAAGACTCTTGAACTTGCACAAACACAAGTCAAGAGCACTCTCTATCGGAGAGCACCCTAGGTTTGCACAACTCCTGCATTAGTATCATCTGGATTAGCTAAGTCTCTTGAACCATTGTCATAATACGAGGTGAATAGCACTCTCTGTCGGAAATTTTTAATTAATTAACTTAATAAAATTTGCAACTTGAACCCCTTTAATTAATTAACCCCCCTCCCTCCTTGCCGGAGTATGCTCTGACCAATCCTAAATCGGAGTACCTAGAAACGGCACTAGATCTTTAAACCTCGTAAGAGTAACCTAATAACACTTAAACACCCTGTAATCAACCCATTGGTATTGTAGGGGTTCTTCCAAAGTACTTCCTAGTAGAGGCGCCGGAACCTCCCGTTGTCATAGATTCTCAGCTAGCTGGTCACTTGACAATATCAGCCTAGGATACTGGGCAGGCCCGACATGTCTTCAATAGAGGTGACTTAGAAGAGTCTCCCGGCTTTGATAAACCTTTTTTTTGACACCCTAAAGCAATACCACAGTTAAAAAATCTTAAAAATTACCAAGAGCACTTGCAAAACCTAACATTCACTGGCACCTTTTGGGATTCACATATTTCTAAACACGAAGCATCTCCAATAATTTTACTCCATAGGAACTGGTTCCATATTTTAGCATTGTTGATAATCTGGGCCATTTTTCCCATTGAATGCTTGATTATAAGTCATATCTGTGAATGCTTTATTTATTTTCGTGAATTGCTCAAATATTTGTCTATCTTTTAATTCCAGTGATAGCAACATGGATTGCCTTGTCTTGTGCTCAATTAATCACATTAATCATCTAAAATCACAATAACTCCTAAACAACACCCATCCACATCTAAAAACATTTAAAATTTAACTTAAACATTGAGCCATAGAAAACTCTTTGTTAGGGACTACCCCCCTTGGCTTCGTTAGGAGTTAGCCTAAACGGAGGAGCTAGGAGTAGGTGACAGTACCTAGCTCTGTGCTTTCCCCCAAGGTCACACCTCTCCCACTTTCTCAAGTGAGGAGACAACTTTCGGAAGATTTCTGCTGCTGGTGTGAAATCAATGGACAAAATCTTTTGGCACTGTTGCTAGGAACAAATCTTTTTGTTCTTGGATGACCTTTGTTTCTTTTAGTTTTTTACCTTTTTTATCCTTTTTGGTAGATTTTTAGTCCAATCACTCTCTTTAATTAGACTTAAGTCCACCTGGAAACTCCACTGTTAGTTAACACCTCAAGGCATTCTACTAGAAGAAACTCTATAGGTTTGTTCGATTTCATCCTTAACCCCAAAAAGGTCTTAAGGAGGAGACTAAACAAACTATCTTCTCAAAGGATCCTTGCAGAACTTGAATCTGAGTCTGTTTCAGACATCCACATTTTATTTCCTGAAAACACTAATACCACTGTATCTAACATAATGGGTGAGTATTTACTGAGCTTGACTTTTCTTAGATAGCAGGTCAACCCCACCGTCTTCCAGACAAACCTGTCAAGAATCTCTTGATGTATATAGGCACTGATGCCATTACCTCCACCATGGACCTCAGGAACTTTTCTAGGTGTATCAACGCTTATATAAATGATCCAGACAGCCAACATGATGACGTGTATATGAAGTTATTTTCTCTATCTCTGGATGGAAAGGTGGGTGATTGGTATAGCAATTTACCAGACAATTCCTTTAATAGTCTAGCAGCTTTCAAAACTTCTTTCACCAACAAGTTCAGTGTAAAAAAAGAACCTCGGCATCAACTTGCATCCTTGACCAAAATAAAGAAGAAAGACACATAAACAATGGATGAGTTCAATACTAGGTTCACGGAATTGTCAAATGCCATCCCTACTGAGTATGCCCCAACTAAACCAACCATCCTTATCTATTACATTGAGGCACTTAGCAGAAAAATGCAGTACTAGATCAGAGACAAGGAGCCTGCTAAATTGCTCCAAGCTCAGGAGATGGCAATCAAGATTGATCTGAACATGCAGTCATCTGGTGAATCTAACCTCCACAGTTATTCAAGGTCTTCAACTCTGTTGAAAATTAGTGAACCAAAAGACAAGGATCCTTTATCAGCTATGAAGGATGCCTATGAAAAACAAATGATGGAGATGAAGAAAAATATGGAGGAGGCAGAGCAGAAACACTTAGCACAATTAAAATAAATTCAAAATAGGGTGATCACAATGGAAAGAACTCAAACTTAGTCCACTCCTAGAACCTTTCCTGCCAAGCCAACTTGGCAAAGAAATCCTCCCAACCATGAGCAGAGGCCTCCCCATCAGCTAGAGGCTGCTAACATGGTTGAGCAGTACAAACCATTTTGCAGAGCATGCAGAGATTTCCATGAGGAATTTGATTGCCACTATGCATGCTATGTTCAAGAGCATGGTCACCCTGAAGGTTGCGCTCCAAATACGTCGACAAGCAAGCCTGACTTTATCAATAACATAGATGACATCCCCAACATCCCCATAGGAAATTGGCCAAAGGCCAATTGTTATGAAAAGAAAGTTGACAACCTGACTTAGTACTATGGAGAGATGCCTTCAGCCGAGCAAATCAACAATACCCAGAACTTCAAAGGGATAACTTATCAAAGAAAGGGGTCTTCTGCACAGAATATTCCCAAGGTAACAACTCCTAATCCTCCCAAAGAAGTTGAAACAAAAGAAATTGTTGATTTAAGTTTTGACTTAGGTAATTGGTTAGCGAATACAAAAGTCCCTGTTCTGGTCCTTGAATTATGAAAAATCCTTGGCCAAAGAGAGAAACTTTTGAAAATCTTAGAGCCTCAGAGTAATGTTGATCCTCAAGCTTAAGAAAGTTCTTCAAGTCCTTTAAAACCTATTACCCCTAAGAAAGTCACTTTTTATGAGACCATGGAGTGGACTTCAAATAATGTCTTTGCTGATCCTCCTATAGTTATACATACTAGGGACCCAAGAAAAGAATATCATCCCCATTTCTACGTATCATTGATGATGGGTGATATTCTTCTACATAATTGTATGTTAAACTTAGGATCTAGTTCCAGCATCATGACCAAAAAAGTCATGCAACAGCTTGACCTAAGGACCATGAGACCTTACCAGAACATGTGTGCCATGGACTCTAGACCAGTCAAGGTTGAAGGGATGATTGAGAACCAGCTAGTCATATTGGCCAAGTATCCGGATATCCAGATCACAATGGACATCCTGGTTATTGATGTTCCAGACAAATGGGGTATGTTGCTTTCTAGGAAATGGGGTGCCACTTTGGGGGGATCAATCCAGATGGATTGGACCTATGATACCGTTCCAGTGTCAGAATTTTCACTTGTTAAGTTGTATTCTGAAAAGGAAAAAAGACACCATGTTGAAAACCCTCAAAGACCATTAAATGAGTATGCTTACCACGCTGATGAAAATGGTTCCTATCAAATCAACTCCACCTTCTTGGAACCCATCCAAGAAGAAATAAAGACCGAGAAACTTAGTGAGTTGTGGACAATGAATTTTGATGGTGCTTACTCTAAAACAGGCAAGGGGGATGGTGTTTTCATTGTCTCACCAGAGGGTAACGTTTTCAACTTTGCTTTCAGATTGGAGTTCAAAGCAACTAACAATGTGGCGGAGTATGAGGCACTTCTACTGGGCATTGATATTGCCAAGGACATGGGGATTAAGTTGCTTGATATTAAAGGGGATTCTGATTTAATCATCCAACAAGTTAAGAGTCAGTTTGCATGTAAGTGTCAAAGACTTAAAAAATATAGAAATGCAATCTGGGATACAATGGAATTCCTTAATTCCCTTAACATAGAAGCAGTCCCTAGAGATCAGAATAGTGCCTCTGATAGACTTGCAGTTTCAGCGTCAACTCTTCAGCCATCGGATGAGATGTTAGAGGGGAATTGTCCTTTAGAGATTAACTTCAGACCTTCTATTCCTGACAATGTTGAACATTGGCAGGTCTTCAAAGACGATGAGCAGATTTTGAGATTCATTCATAATGTCAATGAATTCCTTAATTTTAAAGTAAATGATCAGGAAGAAAACAAAGAATATTATGGAGATGGTGACCAGTTTAACAATCCTGTCCCATGTGGTCTAGTTTCCTTAGAAAACATCTTTGACAGACAAAACAGAAGAAAAATCAACGTTGAGTAGATGAAACCAGGAGATTACATTGAAGTCAACATTGGAACAAAAATAGAACCTAAAATTATAAAAATTGGAAAAGGTACTTCTGAAAAAGAAAGGAATAGCCTTATAAAGTTGGTCAAGGAGTATAGGGATGTATTTTCTTTTACTTACGACGAGCTCAAATATTATCGGGAAGATGTATTTCAACATACTATTCCCCTAAAGCCGGAATGTCAAAAAGGCAATCCTTTTAGACAAAAACTTAGGCAAATAAATCCTAAGTTAGCATCGATCATTAAAAAGGAGTTAGAAAAAATGCTAGTGGTAGGAATAATAGCTCCTACAAGGCATTCAACGTGGTGCTCTAACTTAGTCATAGTTGGAAAGAAGAACAGGAGCATAAGAATATGTATATATTTCAGGAATCTAAACATAGCATGTCAGAAGGACAATTACCCCTTCATGGAGACCCTCCTCCAATGGGTCATTGGATCGAGCATGATGTCGATGTTGGATGGATTTTCAGGCTATAACTAGGTAGTCATTCAAGAGGAGGATAGGCATAAGACCACCTTCAAAACTCCTTAGGGCACCTTTGAATATCTGAGAATTCCCTTTGGCCTTTTAAACGCAGGAGCTACTTTCCAAAGGGCCATGGATTATGCTTTCAAGGAGTTGATTGGAAAAATCCTTGAGATCTACCAAGATGATCTCACTATTTTTTCGAAGGAAAGATCCAGCCATGTTGGTCATCTCAGGCAGATTTTCAAGCGGTGTAGGAAGTATGGCATTTCTTTGAATCCGGCTAAGTTGGTGTTGGGCATAGAAGAGGGAAAACTCTTAGGACATATCATCAAAAAAGATGGTGTCAAAATTGATCCTGAAAGAGTAAAGGCCATAAAAAAGATTCCTCTCCCTAATAATGTTAAATCCCTTCAGTCCTTCAATGGTCATATCAATTTCATCAGAAGATTCATTCCAAACTTGGTTGAATTAATGAAACCTATGCAGGCTCTACTCAAGAAAAATGCCAAGTTTGTGTGGGCCACTGAAGGAAGGAAAGCCTTTGAGTCGATAAAGAATGCCATTACCAGGTCTCCTGTCTTATTCATCCCTGATTACATGAAGGATTTTATGATCTTTTCATTCGCTTCCGAAGACACTATTGCAGGTGTGTTTCTCCAAAAGAACATTGAAGGGTTTGAGCAACCTATAGCATTCATGAGTAGAGCCTTGCAGAATTCCGAGCTAAAGTATACCATCATGGAGAAGCAAGCTCATGCCTTAGTCAAATCTTTAAAACACTTCAGGACTTATATCGGGTATTCCAAGGTTTCCGGATATGTTCCCCACATTGCACTTAAGGATATCCTTTCTCAAAAGGATTGTTTAGGAATAAGGGGAACATGGGTGTCCAAGATCCAGGAGTATGACCTAGAAATAAATCCCACTAAGTTGTTCAACGGAAAAGGCCTAGCAAGAATGCTTACTCAGAAGAACGAAGAAGCCATTGAGATGATTGCAGAAAATGACATCCTTTAGTTTACCATGACTCCTGCCCTTTAAAACCTTGGCAACCATTGGTATTCAGACATCATTTTCTTTCTTCTCCATCTCACTTGCCCTGATCACCTCAAAGGACACAAGCATAGGGATTTGAGACTTAAGACTGCTAGGTATTGCCTTACCCAAGAGGGTCTAGGTTGGAGGAACCTAGACGGTATTATACTTAGGTGCATCAATGAGCAGGATTCTAAGAATATTTTAGTAGAGTTTCACTCAAGATTTTGTGGAGGCCACTATGCAGCAAATACAACTGCCCACAAAATATTTAGAGTTGGTTACTATTGGACAACCATTTTTGCAGATGCTCTCAAGCATATCAAGTGTTGCCAAGAGTGCCAACTGTTCACTGGGAAGTAGAAGTTGGCAGCTCTTCCCCTTACTCCGGTTGTTTTCCTTGCCCCTTTTCAGCAATGGGGGCTCGATTTTATTGGAAAATTCAAGGATAGTTCCAGAAATGGTTTTTGTTGGATTCTCATAGTAAATGATTACTTCACCAAGTGGGTAGAGGATATACCCACTAAGATTACCACTGAGAAGGTTGTTATAGACTTCATCAAGGAAAGAATCATCACTAGATTCTGGACTCCGTTAAAAATAACAACCAATAATGCCAAAGCCTTCAGTTCCAAAAAAATGAATGAATTATGTTTTAAGTATGGCATTATCCTATCCCACTCATCCAATTATTACCCACAGGGTAATGGAATTGCTGAGTCTACCAATAAAAATTTAATGTCAATCCTCAAGAAGACTATGGGGGATAATAAGAGATCATGGGATAGTAAAATTAAGTATGCTATGTGGGTGGATAGAATCACTAAGAAGAACTCAACTGGTAAATCACCTTTTGAGCTGGTGTATGGACTCACAGCCACCCTTTCGGTCAGTATGTAGATTCCGATCTTCAGGATGCTAAGTGAGTATGGCACATAATAGGCAGAAATGGAGCAGAGAATAAACTAGATTGTAGAATTGGATGAATCCCGAAGAGCTGCCCTTGATCAGTCACTAAGACATCAAGAAAGTATGAAGGGCGCTTTTGATAAGTCAGCCAAGCCAAGAGCTTTCCAAATCGGAGATACTGTTCTCTTATGGGATAAGAGAAGAGAGAATCCTGGAAAGCATGGGAAATTTGACAGCCTTTGGAAAGGCCCATTTATCATCCACAACACGGCTGGCACCAATTCTTTTTTCCTTAACACTATGGACAGAGAAATTTTAAACCTGCCCATGAATGGCCAACACTTGAAGCCTTTCTATCGAAACAACCTCCAAGATGACCAAGGGGTCATCATAGGACTTTTCTAAACCTATCCTTGTTGTATTTCTATGTACTTTACTTTTGTATCATATGTTATGAATCATAACTTCGTAGAATGCTGCATTAAATCTCTTTCTTTTGTATACTAGCATTTGTATCATATTTCATTCTATATATGCCGAAAAAGAAGAAGTTTATTTCCATGTACTTTATTTCAAAAAAAGAAAAAAATATTTTTGGTATTTCATCATGGCATATTTTTATCATATACATGGAACTGAGACACTTATGTTTACATGCAGGTACCAGAGATTCCTAGATTCTCAGGCACTCTTTTTGATCGATAGATCAAGCAAGTACCTGTCCCATAGTTGGAGCTAGATGTTACCAACTTTTTGTACCATAGTTGGGTTACCTGAGGAGCTGCTGGTTGACAGACTTGTTCAAAGTCTGATTCCAGTGTATCAGTTGATCCCTCTACTTGTCTAGCCAATATTGGCTAGTCACTTTTTTATTTGAATAATTTTGAGCATGGACCCGCGGGGTTTGTAATAAAATGTGCTAGTAAGATATTTTTGAGTGGTTCGGTCTCCTGAGATGTAGAATCTCAAATAGGGTATTCCAGGGAGTTTTTTTCCCCTAACAATTATGCTTTGCCTTCAAACGAGTTGAATTGACGAGGTTTTCTCCCGCTTCCTCCAAAGTTGGAATGCCCGATGTTGAATTCTGGGCCTTGGGGGGTTATTAGAGCCCAACTGAGTGTCATAAGCCTAATAGACATTATTTAGATAGATCATGGTCATATCCTAAGTAATTTGGACAAATAAAAAAATTTCAAAAAAATCTTTTTTCGAACAGTGAAAAATTATTTTTTAATTTTTAATTTTAATTACTTTTCCTAAGTTTTTTGGGTTAATTTTTCCATAAATTAAATGGAAAAAACCCGTTCGTGATCCAGACTCCGAATTTAGTGATTGATGGCTCTAACCTTAAGCCAAAAATCATTCTTGATCAGCCAGCCAGTCAGAACCAGCTTTCAGATCAGCAATTGGACACATAATGCCTTTTTACTCAAAAAAGTCAGTTTTGAGTAAAAAAATGATTTTTAGTAAAAAAACTCTTTTTACTAAAAAAATGATTATGTTGGAGAAAACTAAAACTCTCCAAATTAATCGAAATTCAGTAAAATAAAAGGATAAATGACATCTCATGGAACACTTATGATGATTGGAGTTATCATAACTCAGCTTCAGTCATCATTAAGAGAGCAATTAATTTATTATCAGTTATCAGACATGTCATCTCTAACTAAAGATGATATGGAGAGATCTCATTGGTCCAGTGATTTGATCGAGGTGAATACTGAAGCTTGCACCATCAGTAGGCTTCTCAGACCTAACAAAGTAGGTTTCCAGACCTAGCAGGCAGCTTTCCCATGTAGCAGGGTTGGTTTTTGGTTTTAGGGTTTTAGCACTCTCTCATTTGTTAAATAGAGGCTCTTTCAGCTTTATTGAGGATGGATTTTTGTGTAGAGAAACTCTGGTGAAACTTTTGTAATTGCGTGTTGCTTCTATGTAACCATTGGAATAAAATTAAGGCTTTGGAGGCTCATGTGGTGTGATTCTTTGGATGATTGCACTTGATGGATGAGGTGATGTTGTTTTAATGCATTTCTTTCTTGTTTATTTGAGATTATGATGTTATGCTTTAGAAGGCTTCTGTAAGCACATAAGAACAGGTATTTGCGGTTTTCAAGTTAGATGTTTATTGATTTACTTCTAGAATTTAAAAAAGAGCATTGTTTTATTTTGTTGTAGTTCATGCTCTTCATTATTTCAATTTGTGAACAATACATGATCTAATCTTTGTATGGCAAGTCTATGAGTGCTATTTTGCAGATCCTTCCATCCAACCAAGCAGAAGTTCGAGCTCAGCTGCATCTTCTTCTCTTGGAGTCAAGTACGCTTTTCCAGTAATTGCATGCTTCATGAGATCCAAGTGCTTTAAAAAGATCCACAGGTTTGACCATTCTCTGCTTGCTTTTATTCATCATTCAAATTAAAAAATATTTATTTTCCTGGGATTAGGGGACGTTTGGGATAAAGTGAACATTCATTCACTTAGCCTTTGCCCCAGTTGGCTGCCCTGTGCTTTATTTTCAGCCTTTTAGGACTTTTAATTGCAGCCTTTCCTTCCCTTAGTTTGCTGTCCACTTTTCCCCACTTTTTGTGCTTTTGGACAGCCCTCTTTTGCCTCCTTTTTCCAATTTTTACAGCCCCTTTCCATTCTCTTTTTGGTCCATTGTTTGAGCTGTATTTTCATCCTTTTAGGCCTTTTATTTGCAGCCTTTCCCTCCTTTTGTTCGCTGTCCACTTTTCCCCACTTTTTTCCCTTTTGGACAGCCCTCTTTTGCCTCTTTGTTCCACTTTTTGCAGCCCCTTTCCATCCTCTTTTTGGGCCATCTTTTGGGCTGTATTTTTATCCTTTTAGGTCTTTTATTTGCATCCTTTCCTTCCTTTTGTTTGCTGTCCATTTTCCCCCATTTTTAGCCTTTTGGACAGCCCTCTTTTGCCTCTTTGTTTCCACTTTTTGCAACCCTTTTCCATCCTTTTCTTCAACCATCTTTTGGGCTATAATTTCAGCCTTTTTCAACCCTCTTTCTCACTTAGTTTCCAGCCTTCTTTTGACTTGCCTTTTGTTCTCTTTCCACTCCTCTTTCACCCCTCTTGCCTTGCCTTTTTCTTGCCTCTTTTCTTCCTTCTTCTTGGTGAGTTTGGGTAAATGTTTTCAGCTAGTTTATAGATTAAATTTCAAGTTATTTTTGATCAACTAATATGATAACAAGTGTGTGTCTAGAGCTCTTAGATTACAGATAGGTGAAGGAGAGTGCAAAGGCCACAAACGAACAAGGAGTGCAAAAAGAACAAAAAGACTGCTATCCCTCTTCTTGCATCCCCTTCTTTCCCCATTCTTCCAAGAAGCAAAGAACACATCATCTTTGTAAAAGATTAATAAAAAGAGCTGAGTGGGATGAAGTCTCATTCCTTTTCTACTTCCCCTATTTTGGGGAAGTGTGTCTTGTGTTCATTTTCATGATTTACTTAGTATATTTTTCCTTAAGCAATTAGTTTAGTTCTTTGATTAGACTTAGTTTCATTATTACTAATTGCTAGATTCATCATTGCTTTTTGGTATCTTGTTATAAATTGTTAAATCATAAGAAGAACTAAAATATCTTGAATCTCACCATAAGGTGGATCAAGAGTGCTCTCTATCAGAGAGTTTTAATCAACCACCTTTCATATTAATTATTGTGTTTGTTTAATTCAAATCATCCATAAGTAAGACTCTTGAAATTGAAGAAACACAAGTCAAGAGCACTCTCTATCAGAGAGCACCTTAGGTTTGCACAACCCATGCATTAGTATCATCTAGATTAGCTAAGTCTCTTGAACCACTATCATAAGACAAGGTCAAGAGCGCTCTCTATCGGAGAGTTTTAATTAATTAACTTAATAAAATTCGCAACTCACACCTCTTTAATTAATTAATCCCCCTCCCTCCTTGCCGGAGTATGCTCTGAACGATCCTAGATCGGAGTACCCAGAAACGACACTAGATCTTTAAACCCTGCAAGAGTAATCTAATAACACTTAAACACCCCGTAACCAATGCACCAGCATTGTAGGGATTCTTCCAAAGTACTTCCTTGTAGAGGTGCTGGAACCTCCCACTGTCATAGATTCTCTGCTAGCTGGTCACTTGACTATATTAGACTAGGATACCGGGCGGGCCCAACATGTCTTCAACAGAGGTGACTTAGAAGAGTCCCCAGCTTTGATAAAACTTTTTGTTGACACCCTAAAGCAAGACCACAGTTAAAAACTATTAAAAATTACCAAGAGCACTTGCAAAACCTAACATTCACTGACATCTTTTGGGATTCACATCTTTCTAAACATGAAGCATCTCTGATAATTTTACTCCATAGGCACTAGTTCAATATTTTAGCATTGTTGATAATCTGGGCCATTTGTCCATTGAATGTTTGATTATAAGTCATATCTGTGAATGCTTTATTTATTTTCATGAATTGCTCAAATATTTGTCTATCTTTTAATTCCAGTGATAGCAACGTAGATTTCCTTGTCTTGTGCTTAATTCATCACATTAATCATCTAAAATCACAATAACTCCTAAACAACACCCATCTGCATCTGAAAACAATTAAAATTTAACTTAAACATTGAGCCATAGAAAACTCTTTGTTAGGGACTACCCCCCTTGGCTTCGTTAGGATTTAGCCTAAACGGAGGAGCTAGGAGTAGGTGACAGTACCTAGCTCTGTGCTTGCCCCCAAGGTCACACCTCTCCCACTTTCTCAAGTGAGGAGACAACTTTTGGAATATTTCTGCTGCTGGTGTGCAATCGGTGGACAACAACCACCTAATTTGTACTTAGTGGTTTTTTATCAAGTGAGCCTGGTGAACCGGACAAGGATAACTTGTTCGAACTTCAAAACACCTTTGGAAGTACCTTTGGAATACCTTTTCGCTTGTAGAATAGGTTGAGCTGGTTTGCATCTTCCTCATATTCAAGATCTTCTGAATGACATAGTCCCTCAGTGTTCCACCAAAGAAGAATCCAAAGGCCAACATTCCTAGGCTTCAAACACTCTTTCTCTCTCTTCCTCCTTCAAAATCTTAATTTCTCTTCAAATTGGTTACTTTTAAAGAGTCTTATTGCTTAGATCTGTCTCATTAAGGAAATTACATATAGATCTAGTTGGTAATATCCTTTCTTGATTTTAGATCTCAGTTCTGTTTTGCAAATAAAGTTAGATTTTAAGAGATCTAGCTAAAATTATCCTCTTTTTGCAAGCATTTTAATGAAAATTTGTAGCTTGCTTTTAAGGTAGTTTGCTTTGCTGTACTTTAAAGTTTCATATTCTGTAATAAAAGTGCACATATCATTGTCTACCCAAACAATAAGCCAATATCCCAAGGAAATCTTGCTTTCCTTGGTTCCTTTTTGCAAAACTAGATTACCCCAACTTAACAAAATTTTACTTAAGTTTTTTTTTGGTAACTAGTGTAAGGACCCAAAACACTTTCAAAGTGTCTTTGGGCACATTTGATTTTTATTTCTCGTTTTAGCAGGTCTAACAAAAAGAGAAGGAGACTCTGCCAAATTTTCGACCCTTGGATGAACCGAAGCTTCCCAGAAGCTTCCCCCACCACTGTGTTTTACTTCTAGCTTGTTACAAGGTTGTTGTAAGCCTTTGGATCCCAGATAACAAGGAACAAAGTGCATCAATTTTAATTTGCTGATATTGTAAATTTATGCTAATAAAAATAAAAGGTCCTTTCGAATAGGCTCTTTCGAGCCTATTCACCATCCCCCCTGGGGGGATTTGTGTCCGTGTTTCCTTTTTGCTTTTCTTTCCTTTTTTTTTGTAAACTAGCATAGTTCTAATCTTAAGGGTAGTATACTTTGTTTTATTATCAATTTCATATTCCATATTTGAGATTTCAAAGTAATCTTAATACTTACCCCACGACTTCCTGATTGACCCGAAAGGGGAAAGAGATGCGTGGTAGGACTAATTAGAAAACCAAAATGGTGTATTTGTGTTTTTTTTTTCATCATTTGTTTCATTAGCTATTATAAAATTAACCCCTCCTTGATTCCCCAATTAAGATCCACTTGGATCAAAAGAGGTTCCTGGAGGGTTTTCTTTTTAACAAGAACACCCATCTCAAAATTTACTAAAATTGACAAGACTCCGGTGTGTATGATCTGCACTTGGCTGTGGTTTGTCTGATCAGTCAAGCTATATCAAAAGCACTTGAGTGACTAGAATAATTAGTATTCACTCTCCCAAATTGACAAACCATCAGGTGAAAATCCAACACCTAGATCAAACCATTACGGTGGAAAAATACCCAAAGGAAGTGGGAACTCCTGAAAAGTGACCTCGGGGCACCGATCTCTGTCACACCCTAATGGGTGCATTATGAACAATAGCCCCAGAGACTCCATTCAGCCCACATATTCCTTGCGGGTAGCCGTGATAGTTTAGTTTTGGACATACTCCAAGTACTCTCGGGTATTACTAGAGCCGCCCCCCCCCTTTTTCTCCTAATTTTAATCAACTCATATTTCACATTAACTTAAAATGTACCAAGTGGCAATTGCAAAACATTCACTCCAATCACATGCAAGTACATTGATTATCTTTTGACTCCATTTTAAGGCATTGGTTATTTTCTTGCTATATATATTGTCTCAGCATTGTGCTTTCGTGCACTCATTTTGTATCTTGTCATCTATGGTTGTGTTGGAGCCTGGAAATTCGCAGGTGACAACAGTAAAGGATTCTCCCCAATCAACGTTCCCAACTAGCCCGTCGACTCTTTGGTGTAGGGAATCCGTCTGGTTTGCGGTTCGGCTACCATAGGTCAAGGTAAAAAACAAAGGGTTTTACTGGTTGCAGCCTGGTCCATCGAGTTTTTGTAATTTTGACTTAATGTATGCAATGAAAATGCCTAACTAACAAATGCAGGGTGATAAAGATGCAAGGAACTACACAATGTGATGCGCAGGTTCTTACCTCTCATCTTAGGCTCACAAACATCTAAATCACATATGCAGCCATGGAGTAAATCAATTAACTATCTAATCACCTATCTATCTATCCCCAGGGAGCCAAAAGAATGATTATTTGTGAGTAATGTGTTATTTCCATGTATGATAAACAGAAATTACAGATAGCTGATATTCATATTTACAACACATGAATGAGAAAAATATTCTAACAATCAGATAGCTAATTGTTATATAAGCAACATACATTACTCTTGGTGAACTTTCCACAAAAATAAATCAGAAATCACTCAACAAGACATAGGCCATAGAGTTGGAACGATCTCACGATTCATGGATACAAGCTAAAAAATAAAGTAGTTCATCTTTCCGCCATCCATTGCATAACATTAGGAAATTTCAAATCCCCTTCTCCAACAACCAAACTGTAATTTTTTATTGCAAAAGGAAATAGTTCTTCTTACAATATGTCTTCCAGTCTTACTGGGGAAAGCCCCTTTTTCTCTTCTTAGTCTATTACATTTATACAAAAAGAGTGAAATGGTTGGGCTGCCCAAAGTAGCCTTTGCGCTTCCCAACCTTTCATTTTCCCAATGCTTTACTTTTTCCCAACGCTTTACTTTTACAAAATATTACAAAATATAAAGATGACCCATCCCCTACGAAGAGGGCCCAGCTTGGCTTTCTAGGAACTTCTTCCACGCTGCAGCCTCACTAGCGATGCCTTCAAAAGTGCTAGGCTCCAAAAACCGAATATTTATCTCAAATTTATCGGCTTGATTCTTGATAGCCTCGATCCTTGCTCGGCTCAAACGAAGCTCATCTTCCAAAAATTGTACACTAACGACTGGGTGGCCCACCTCATTGTTCAAAACTTGGTCATCAATAGCCTTGATCTGTTGTGTTCTGGCCTCTGCATGCTGATATCTGCTCTGCAATATTTCTATGAAGGTTTTAGGTCTGGGAGCTCATCAAGCTTATGCTCAGTGTCTGTCTGACACCGGTTAAATGTATTAAGGAGCCTCCCGAAATAATCTGAGCATGCTCCCTGCGTCCTTTTGACGGTCTTCTTGAAGTCTTCCGTAGTGCTGACAACGAACTCTACTAGGTCATGATCTCTTTTAAGGGCCTGATGGTATTTGGCCGGTAGTTCTATTGGAGTCTCTGCATTGTTCTCCAGCCTTGCCATTCTGGCATTCAAAACTTCAAGAACTTCCTGGGATCTGTCGACGAAGTAGGAGGAGGTCTCCATGATTTCCCCTAACCGGTTGTCAATCTGAAGGACCTTACACCTTTCCTCCTCTAGAGCAATCTGTAGCTAGAACATTCTAGCTTTCTGGGCTAAGATATGTTCTTTGAATGGCTGGAGCAACGAAGAGATCTATTCCTGATGTTCCTTTATCAGATCTCGGGAGTGCATATCATTGGCTGTCAAGATGATCTTCTACTGCTCTTCTAGCTCCTCCACCTTTGCCAACAACCGCTGCTTCTCCTTCTTCAACTCTTGATCTTCTACTTGCACTTGCTCAAGGTGTTCTTGTGTAGTCTCCTGAGCCTGTCTCTCTTCATGTAGGGCCTGCAATTCAACTTCAACAGTCTTCATCTCCCTCTGTAAGTGTTCAAATTTTTGCTTTAACCTGTTTCCTTCCTCTCTCTCTCTCTTCAGGGTATCCTTCAGCTGAGCAGAAGATTTCTTGTATGACTCCAGTTCAGTCATCACCTTATCTATGTTATCCTCTGAAGCATGTAGTATTTCCGTCCCATCCATTATGGTAAGCCTTGGATATAGGTCCGTTCCTAGCATAACAGCAATATCTGTTATCATTTTTCTAGGCATACCTTCTGCTTCTACCTTCCTTTCCATCCTTTTCATTATTCTCTTGGTGGCCCTATCATAATAGACAGTATTGAAGTCGGGGACTTCTTCACCCTTTTTCTGGATGAAAGGCACTAGCTGGAGCGGAGGGGCCACAGGGGTGCTAGCAGCGGGTACTTGAGAGATCTGTACCTCGGGGTTTTCCTCCTCTTGGGTCTGCCCTGCGGTTGTTTTAGAAGCTAACTGCTGTGTCAACTTTATTCTTTCAGCTTCTTGCTCTCGGAGCTCCTCATCGAGCTTTCTCTTTGCTTCTTTGACTGCTTCTTCTGTTTCCTTGGCTGCTTCTTTTGCTTTCTCAGCTGCTTCTTGGGAAGCTTTTCTTTTCTCTTCTTCTCCCATCTGCAGCCATTCTGCAACCTCCTTTTACAACCTCTGAGCTTCTTCATTCCTCCTTTTAATTCCTTCTTCAACCTTTGCCTGCTCATCACCTTTCCAACCTATGGTAGTGATTTTCTTCTTAAATCTTATCTTCAGTGCTGTCATGTTTGGGGCTTTCCGGAAGACAGATTCTTCCTTATCGAAATGATGGGTATATTCAAAAAACACCTTATGCTCTTTACAGTGCTCTTCTATTTTACCGAGGGTATCATTTCACCGGAAAGGCATCTCACCAAAATGGAACTTCCCTAGTTCCTCTATGAATTCGGCAGCTTGTTTCACCCTGGTGAATTTGTAGCTACCTAGCCTGAATGGTAAAGGAGGGTATGCAGTCTTCTTGTGTTGGAACAAGAAACTACCTATTCCGTCAATTAACACCTGCCTGACTGCCTCTTTATGGACTATATAATCCGTTGCATATTTGGGCAGCAGTAAAGGTGTCTTTGATCCTCCATACATTCGGATGTACATGCCATTTTCAGTGAAGAAATAATTAGCGTATTCTCCTATTACCTGCATGGCACCTTCTGACATATAGTCACATTCCTTCCGGAAAATGAGCGTGTAGAGTGGCATAATGAAGTGCTCGCAGACCTCTCTGTAATGGCTATGGTACTGGTGAGCCCACAATTGTCTATAAGCGGCATACACAGGCATTCTTTCCCTGTCCGAGATGCACTTGAGACCGGGGAAGGGATGGTTACACAATATGCAATCTATCAATATTGAACCCATGTAAAACTTGGATCTTTTCTGAGCTTCTCCTCCCAAGGTTGCGGCCAAGCAAGAGGAAAGGCTGCTTGATACAAGGCTAGCCCATTTGAAGACTGTTCCTTGGGTTGCCACATGAAAGATAATAGGTATCCATTCAAGCTTGAAGAGTCTTCCATGAGCTCTCCCAAAGATCCTATTGAGCATCAGAGCTATAAACCTGTAGGGAGGCCTCAAGCTCATTGTATCATACTCACTGGTCTATCTATATCGGTAGAGCTTTCCTTGCAAGAGCATTTTCTTAAGAGTTTCCACCAGGTCCATTCTGATGATGTCCAGCCAATCATCAGATAAGAAAACCTGAGCTTCTAGTAGGTGATAGGCCAATGCCACATATCCAGGGCTAAATGCAGCATAGCCCTGTCCTTCAATGTTTCCTATGATCATCATGGTTGTATTTACATGGGGCAAAATCTAGCCAATTATCTCAGAGCATGGGAACAACTCTGGTCTGGTGGAAACTTTCATGATAGAAGACTTCTCTATGTTAGCATAGATAGATTCTTCTTCGAGGCCTGTGTCGGGAACCTCCCTGCAGGAAATCAATCTGTATATTTCACCCCATTTGTACTCGGGCTCAACACCAGAAACACATTGGGTGTCTTCATATATGTATTCAGTATTTGTCTCAACTTCTGCTTCTGGTACTTCTTCCACCACTAGGGCCTTCTTCTTTTGTCTTTTGGACATGGTGGACTCGACTTCTTCCTGCCATATATAACATTGTAATATTGAGACATTCAAGGTGCATACATTTACATGACAGTGTGCAACATTTTGTTCTTTCTATGTATATCATGGAAGCAACTAGTCGATGAAACTAAGATATAAGTTTGCATAACTTGACTGACCAAATGCTCACTATTTAGTGCTCTCGTCTATATCTCAGCATGATGCAAAACATTTTGGTATGATATTAAAACATCCCATCAACCATCTTCTAGACTGCAATAAAATTACATCCATATGCAAAGTTCCATTTTCATGTGTTTAATGTAATAACAAGTAGAGAAGCCAATGCATGCATGTACAACCCAACAATGCCCTGACTATCAGAACTGCTGAAACTAGTGCGCAGTATTCCATGACCTTATCTATACCTATCATGAAGCAAAATCAGTCCTGTGCAATAAAGTGGGTAATATACTACTGGTGCATGATACTAAAACTTTATCAATCATATTCGAGCCGGCGTTAAATTTACATCATTTCATAGTGTATCGTTTCTCCCATAAAAACAATTCGTAAAGCAAATGCATGTACATCAAATGCAAGGTGCAGCATCCATCAATTTGGTCTATTGCATGGCGAACAAATAAAATAGGTTTGAATATATCAAGATCATGCTAGCCACCAACGTTTTCTAACATCAAACATTTTGACAACATAGCTTTAGCAGGGATATATCGACAATGACTTATGCTGCTCGTGGAAGATAATTACATTAAATCGGCTATACATTTCACTCTCTTTGGGGACTACTGCCACTTTGTTGTATTGGGCAAACGAGTAAAACTACACGCGGCGTCTATGGTGCTTATGCCTCTGCGTTTTAGGTTAATAAACCATAACCCGCGGCAGATCACATCCAACCAACTAGGGCTACAGAACGACGTGGAAAAACAGATGCTCAAGGGCGTGGGCAAATTTTTTTTTCTCAACAAAGGGGAAACCACCACTTCTCCATAAAAAACCACTACAAACCCTCCCCCCGCTTCTCATCATCACACTTGGGGCAGCTAGGTGCAGGCGGTGAAACGGCTGCCTGCACCAAGCCTCCATCTACTCTGTGCAGGGCTTGCAAACAAAAGCCACGGGCCAAAACAATTCTTTCGCGGGTTAAAAAGAAAACGCCCCCAACCGTGAATAGTGGTTTCACAAAAGACTCCCTGATATATAGGCGCAAAATGCAGGGACAAGAAGAAAAGACTACACAAACCTAACCATGGGTAGACCCCCGTACACATGTGAAACGGGGTTGGTAAAACACCTAACCGCAGCAAACATCACAAAAAACCTTGAACAGAACGAGGTATGTCAAGAACGGCCTACCTGGCAGTGACGTGTAACTGACGGGGCGAAAGCGGTCGAGCTTCCTCAGCCTGACACCTGGGCGTGAGCACCGGCACGGTGGTCCACAAGCTTCGAGGGGTCGACAGCATAGGATGATCACGACAGCTCGAGAAAACTAAAACAAATAGAAACATCCACCTCTCTTCTCCCTATATATAAAAATGTTTCGCACATGTGAAGACTTAACGGGTCGGACGAGAAACAATTCTGGATCGGATGGTGAGAGCTCAAAACCTTCCGCAATAGCAGAAAAGCACAACATCAATCCGTCCACAACAGTGATCAAGGCACGCGAAAATAGTGATCGGACGTCGGCGGCCTTTTGGGTCGGAAGTCAACAGCTTAAGCTCCTCTGTACGGTGGACACTCATAACAAAACACTGTCCGCAACGGCGGAGAGAGCGACAGTAAAAGGCTCCGATACACATCTAACACAAAACCAAAAACATAAGTCGGAAAGAAAAAGAAAGTCCAATCCCGAACTGATCCGCAATGGCAGAGGCCAGAAGCGAAGATCCGTCCGCAATGGCGGACAAGGAAATGATCGATGTAGAACCAAAAACCATCCGCAATGGCGAAAGACAAGGCACAGACCTCCGCAACGGCGGGAAATTCGAATGAACCAACTTCCGATTTAGAATGAATTCAAAGGTATTTAAAAGGTAACGATAAGCTTGATTATGCATGGGATTATTTTAAGCATTAAGGAAAACATCAGATCGATTGATGGAGCAGCCCCAGCGTTATAAAACGTTCAAAAAGTCATTAGACTGAAATAAGGAAGAAAATTGAACTAATTCAAAGTAGAGGAGGGTCCTAAATTTTTTTAGAATTTTGGGAAATTGTTGCAGCTGCAACAATTGGTGACTACTTGGTGAACCCCAGATTTCTGAATTAACTCTTTTCCAATGCAAGACCGTCTAAATCAAGTTGAAATCTTCTATATGTCCTTATCCTCGGGGTGGCCAACTTAAGCATTTAAACCATCGAGAAGTAGTCTATTCTTTGGGAAATGGTAACACAGAAATATTGCAAGTCTGAATAACTCTTTTGAGGCCAAATAGGTGAGGTTTATTTTTCCTGTCTTTAGGTATTTTCCAGCTTGGACACCACAGGATTGTAATAGAGCGTAAACAGTATTATCCATTTGTTCATCATTCCCATGCCAACTGCACTTTTGTGCCTTTTTAACTTTAGTTCTTTTCATATGAGTCCTCCTACAGGCCTTCCTTACTGAATTTTAATTCAGGATCCTCTATCCCATAGTGCCCTTTTGTGTGAACAATATACTTCATATTTTAATTCACGGACGGAGAGGTTCTTGTGGCCATTTAGTACTTCATGCTTTGATATTTTGCTTTGATAGGTATTGCTTTCTTTCTTTCAGGAGTTTTGACTCTTAATAGATTTTATCTTTTCTGAAATTATGGCATGGGATCATTTATATATGATATACCGTTTACCTCGCTTCCTCTCTGTGGGTCTTTTTCTATCACCCCTTTGGGCTTTCAGTATGTGAGGTGGATGGAGCCTCGAAATAGTATTCCAGACCTCTTTTACTTCTGAGTTATTTACAGGGGTTAAGTAAGACTTCAATGAATGCATTGCCAGTTAGGAAGACTACTACTAGAAGACATTCTATACTTTAAAGCACAATCTTTCACTCAAGATCCCAGTTAATAAAGAACCCTGATGTTTCCATTGCAACCAAAAGTTTGCCTCTTTATTGAAAACCAAAAGAAAAACTAGCAAAAAAATAACTCAAAAGACAACGATATTAAATCAATTAGCAAAAGAAAACAACCTCAAGCATCAACGAAAAAAAACAATTTATTTATGTACAAAGCACAGAAAGAAAAACTTGGCCCACTCCTGAAAAATATTTTTAAATCTAGAGAGTTAAAGGGTGGGCTGGAAAACAGACGTGGGATGTCTAACCATGGTCTAGCTGTGCTGTTTTTGAAACTGAGCACATGTTCACAATTCTAGAATCATCTCTTACAACTTGAGGAGGTTGAAGGAGCTCAAGCTAAGTGTCATTCATATAGCTAGCATTTTTTGACGTGAGATGTCTTAATTCTAGCTCAATCAGATAATTTCCCAAAACAGACTCAGCAGATTCATTTCCCTCTCCTAGCTTAGTGACATTGTGTTTCATATAGGGCTCTCTTAATATCTTAATCAGGTTTGGGCTGCCCTTCTGAGGTAACCATAAGTGAGACCAATCTGAAGCAAAATACCCATTCAGTCTTGCTGTCCAATCTCGGTTCAGGATCATTCCATAGCCATCAGGTATGTCTGCTACTACAATATCAATGTAATGACATATTCTTTCATTTGCAGACAACCGAATTAGAACATTCTCCATCTCCCCCACTACTTTGACACTAGTCTTGTCTAGTTGAGTGACATCCCAAAGAGTAGGTTTTAGCTTCCCATTAAGTTTTTTGCAAACTTCCAGAGGCATAACATTCATCGATGATCCAGAGTCCACCAAACAATTATGCACATTGTGATTCAGCATTTCTAGGGTCAAAAGGAAAGGTGGGGCGTTAGTTTTCCTTGTCCTGATTAATTCGATCTTTTCTTCCACAGGTTGGTTTTTTGGAGGGATATCCTCTTTAAGTTTGTTAGCTTTTTCTTCCTCATCATCATCCATAGGTTTAGCAGGTTCAACGAGTGTCTCTGTTTCCTGTTTGCAATTAGTGGCTTTAGGTGCGTCATCTCTAACATTCGCGGCTACCTGTCTCCTGACATTCTCTTGCAGATTTTTAACCTTTGGAAGTATTTCATTTCCCTTAATTTCTAGGTTCTTATCTTTTGTGGCCAGAGGTGTGTATTGATATTTGAGGGCATCCTCCTCTATGTTGAAAAGCGAAACACCATTCCATAATAGCATGGCATCATCATCTCCCTTCTCTATGGTCTGTTCTTTTCCTCCTTTTTCACCACTGTCTTCAATTAATTTGGAGTCCAACAACTTATTCATTACCAAAGACATTGAATTCAACCATTGAGGGCACTTCTTCTCAGAGTGAGGTTGCTGATGAAACGTATAGAAACTATCCCCCCCCTATCTCTGTTATATTTATTGAGGCCAAATTTGGGGAAGAGATTTTCCATTGGTTATTATCCTTGCTTTTCGGATAGTAGGGTCTATAAGTTTTCTGAATGTCCCTTTCTTTTTCTAAGTCTATTATTCGGTTGTAAAGCTTCTGCATTGTTTTCATCATTCCCTCAAGGTCATGTGAGTGCTCCTCTCTGGGTTTGGACGACACCAGAACTCTTTTATCTGCAGTTTTCTCTCCAGGTAGATCAGGATATTCTTCTACACTTTCCCTCTCGGCCTCTACTCTTTCGGCCTCTTCATAAGTCTCTATCAATGTGGGTTTGGATTTCATCTTGGAAAACATAGCCAGCTTAGGCCCTAGGGCTGATGTATAATACTCAATTAAGACCTTGTCTGAGGGTCTGTCAGCTTCATAGAAGTTCTTTAGGTATATTGAAAATCGTTGAGTGAAAACATGTACTTTCTCATTCTTCTCTTTTCTTAACAAACCAAGACCTTTCATTAACGAGGCATGTGTTTTTTGGGTGGTGTATTTACTTCTGAAAACCTTCTCGAAGGTGTCCCAATCAGGAATGGAATTTGCAGGTAAACTAAAGTACCAGGCTGCTGCTGCTCCTTTAAGGGTGTGAGGAAACAATCTACAGACAACGTCTTCATACTCCCCAGCCCTTAATCCTTCTAGAGCCAAGTAAAAACTTTGCAAGTGGTCATCTACAGCCATTCTTTCTTTGGGATCAAACTTAGGTAACAGCTTGTCAAAGGCTTGAGGTAGGTTATGGAAAGGCAGTGTGAGGTTCAACGGGGTTCTTACTCTCCATGCAGGCAATGGGTTGAGCTGATTTACATTTATGCCAGCCATCAGCGCAGCTGTGAGAGCGAGAGTCTGAGCAAAGAACAACGCAGGATGAGAACAGGCTTTCTTGCTTCAAGGTATAACCGGAACCTGTGAGTACCTAGGTCAGGCTGAAAGCTTCAAATATCTACTGGTAAGGTAATCCTGGGAAAAGTAAATTTCCACGGCCAGCCACGCACTGGCGACCCTCCTTCTATCACCAATTCTGTTGGAGCCTGGAAATTCGTAGGCGACAACAGTAAAGGACTCTCCCCAATCAACATTCCCAACTAGCCCCTCGATTGTTTGGTGTAGGGAATCCGTCCGATTTGTGGTCCGGCTACCGTAGATCAAGGTAACAAACAAAGGGTTTTACCAGTTGCGGCCCGGTCCACCGAGTTTTTGTAATTTTGACTTAATGTATGCAATACAAATGCGTAACTAACAAATTCAGGGTGATAAAGATGCAAGGAACTACACAATGTGATGCGCAGGTTCTTACCTCTCGTCTTAGGCTCACAAACATCTAAATCACATATGCAGCCATGGAGTAAATCAATTAACTATCTAATCACCTATCTATCTATCCCCAGGGAGCCAAAAGAATGATTATTTGTGAGTAATGTGTTATTTCCATGTAGGATAAACAGAAATTACAGATAGCTGATATTCATATTTACAACACATGAATGAGAAAAATATTCTAACAATCAGATAGCTAATTGTTATATAAGCAACATACATTACTCTTAGTGAACTTTCCACAAAAATAAATCAAAAATCACTCAACAAGACATAGGCCATAGAGTTGGAACGATCTCACGATTCATGGATACAAGCTGAAAAATAAAGTAGTTCATCTTTCCACCATCCATTGCATAACATTAGGAAATTTCACATCCCCTTCTCCAACAGGCAAATTGTAATTTTTTATTGCAAAAGGAAATAGTTCTTCTTACAATATGTCTTCCAGTCTTACTGAGAAAAGCCCCTTTTTCTCTTCTTAGTCTATTACATTTATACAAAAAGAGTGAAATGGTCGGGCTGCCCAAAGTAGCCTTTGGGCTTCCCAACCTTTCATTTTCCCAACGCTTTAATTTTACAAAATATTACAAAATATAAAGATGACCCATCCCCTACGAAGAGGGCCCAGCTTGGCTTCCTAGGAACTTTTTCCACGCTGCAGCCTCACTAGCGATGCCTTCAAAAGTGCTAGGCTCCAAAAACTGAATATTTATCTCAAATTTATCGGCTTGATTCTTGATAGCCTCAATCCTTGCTGGGCTCAAACGAAGCTGATCTTCCAAAAATTGTACACTAACGGCTGGGTGGCCCACCTCATTCTTCAAAACTAGGTCATCAATAGCCTTGATCTGTTGTGTTCTGGCCTCTGCATCCTGATATCTGCTCTGCAATATTTCTATGAAGGTTTCATGGTCTGGGAGCTCATCAAGCTTATGCTCAGCATCTGTCTGAAACCGGTTAAATGTATTAAGGAGCCTCCTGAAATATTCTAAGCATGCTCCCTGCGTCCTTTTGACAGTCTTCTTGAAGTCTTCCGTAGTGCTGACAACGAACTCTACTAGGTCATGATCTCTTTTAAGGGCCTGATGGTCTTTGGTTGGTAGTTCTGCTCGAGTCTCTGCATTGTTCTCCAGCCTTGCCATTCTGGCATTCAAAACTTCAAGAACTTCCTAGGATATGTCGACGAAGTAGGAGGAGGTCTCCATGATTTCCCCTAACCGGTTGTCAATCTGAAGGACCTTACACTTTTCCTCCTCTAGAGCAATCTGTAGTTGGAGCATTCTAGCTTTCTGGGCTAAGATATGTTCTTTGAATGGTTGGAGCAATGAAGAGATCTGTTCCTGATGTTCCTTTATCAGATCTCGGGAGTGCATATCATTGGCTATCAAGATGATCTTCTGCTGCTCTTCTAGATCCTCCACCTTTGCCAGCAACCGCTGCTTCTCCTTCTTCAACTCTTGATCTTCTGCTTGCACTTGCTCAAGGTGTTCTTGTGTAGTCTCCTGAGCCTGTCTCTCTTCATGTAGGGCCTGCAATTCAGCTTCAGCAGTCTTCATCTCCCTCTGTAAGTGTTCAAATTTCCACTTTAACCTGTTTCCTTCCTCTCTCTCTCTCTTCAGGGTATCCTTCAGCTGAGCAGAAGATTTCTTGTATGACTCCAGTTCAGTCATCACCTTATTTATGTTATCCTCTGAAGCATGTAGTATTTCTGTCCCATCCCTTATGGTAAGCCTTGGATATAGGTCTGTTCCTAGCATAACAGTAGTATCTGTTATCATTTTGCTAGGCATACCTTCTGCTTCTACCTTCCTTTCCGTCCTTTTCATTATTCTCTTGGTGGCCCTATCATAATAGATAGTATTGAAGTCAGGGACTTCTTCACCCTTTTTCTGGATGAAAGGCACTAGCTGGAGCATAGGGGCCACAGGGGTGCTAGCAGCGGGTACTTGAGAGATCTATACCTTGGGGTTTTCCTCCTCCTAGGTTTTCCCTGTGGTTGTTTCAGAAGCTAACTACTGTGTCAACTTTATTCTTTCAGCTTCCTGCTCTCGGAGCTCCTCATCGAGCTTTCTCTTTGATTCTTCAGCTGCTTGTCTAGCTGCTTCTTCTGTTTCCTTGGCTGCTTCTTTTGCTTTCTCAACTGCTTCTTGGGCAGCTTTTCTTTTCTCTTCTTCTCCCATCTGCAGCCATTCTGCAACCTCCTTTTCCAACCTCTGAGCTTCTTCATTCCTCCTTTTAATTCCGTCTTCAACCTTTGCCTATTCATCACCTTTCCCACCTATGGTAGTGATTTTATTCTTAAATCTTCTGTTCAGTTCCGTCATGTTTGGGGCATTCCGGAAGACAGATTCTTCCTTATCGAAATGATGGGTATATTCGAAAAAACACCTTATGCTCTTTACAGTGCTCTACTATTTTACCAAGAGTATCATTTCTTCGGAAAGGCATCTCACCAAAATGGAACTTCCCTAGTTCCTCTATGAATTCGGCAGCTTGTTTCACCCTGGTGAATTTGGAGCTACCTAGCCTGAATGGTAAAGGAGGGTATGCAGTCTTCTTGTGTTGGAACAAGAAACTACCTATTCCATCAATTAACACCTGCCTGACTGCCTCTTTATGGACTATATAATCTGTTGCATATTTGGGCAGCAGTAAAGGTGTCTTTGATCCTCCATACGTTTGGATGTACATGCCATTTTCAGTGAAGAAATAATCAGCGTATTCTCCTATTACCTGCATGGCACCTTCTGACATACAGTCACATTCCTTTCGGAAAAGGAGCATGTAGAGTGGCATAATGAAGTGCTCGCAGACCTCTCTGTAATGGCTATGTTACTTGTGAGCCCACAATGGTCTATAAGCAGCATACACAGGCATTCTTTCCCTGTCCCAGATGCACTTGAGACCGGGGAAGGGATGGTTACACAATATGCAATCTATCAATATTGAACCCATGTAAAACTCGGATCTTTTCTGAGCTTCTCCTCCCAAGGCTACGGCCAAGCAAGAGGAAAGGCTGCTTGATACACAGCTATCCCAATTGAAGACTGTTCCTTGGGTTGCCACATGAAAGATAATAGGTATCCATTCAAGCTTGAAGAGTCTGCCATGAGCTCTCCCAAAGATCCTATTGAGCATCAGAGCTATAAACCTGTAGGGAGGCCTCAAGCTCGCTATATCATACTCACCGGTCTGTCTATATCGATAGAGCTTTCCTTGCAAGAACATTTTCTTAAGAGTTTCCACCAGGTCCATTTTGATGCTGTCCAGCCAATCATCAGATAAGAAAACCTGGGCTTCTGGTAGGTGATAGGCCAACGCCACATATCCAGGGATAAATGTAGCATAGCCCTGTCCTTCAACGTTTCTTATGATCATCGTGGTTGTATTTACATGGGACAAAATCCAGCCAATTACCTCAGAGCATGGGAACAGCTCTGGTCTGGTGGCAACTTTCATGATAGAAGACTTCTCTATGTTAGCACAGATAGATTCTTCTTCGAGGCCTGTGTTGGGAACCTCCCTGCAGGAAATCAATCTGTATATTTCACCCCATTTGTACTTGGGCTCAACACCAGAAACACATTGGGTGTCTTCATATATGTATTCAATCTTTGTCTCAACTTTTGCTTCTGGTACTTCTTCCACCACTGGGGCCTTCTTCTTTTGTCTTTTGGACATGGTGGACTCAACTTCTTCCTACCATATATAACATTGTAATATTGAGACATTCAAGGTGCATACATTTACATGACAGTGTGCAGCATTTTGTTCTTTCTATGTATATCATGGCAACAACTAGTCGATGAAACTAAAATATAAGTTTGCATAACTTGACTGACCAAATGCTCACTATTTAGTGCTCTTGTCTATATCTCAGCATGATGCAAAACATTTCTGTATGATATTAAAACATCCCATCAACCATCTTCTAGACTACAATAAAATTACATCCATATGCAAAGTGCCATTTTCATGTGTTTAATGTGATAGCAAGTAGAGAAACCAATGCATGCATGTACAACCCAACAATGCCCTGACTATCAGAACTACTGAAACTAGTGCGCAGTATTCCATGACCTTATCTATACCTATCATGAAGCAAAATCAGTCCTATGCAATAAAGTGGGTAATATACTACTGCTGCGTGATACTAAAACTTTATCAATCATATTCGAGCCGACGTTAAATTTACATCATTTCGTAGTGTTCCATTTCTCCCATAAAAACAATTCGTAAAGCAAATGCATGTACATCAAATTCAAGGTGCAGCATCCATCAATTTGGTCTATTGCATGGCAAACAAAGAAAAGAGGTTTGAATATATCAAGATCATGCTAGCCGCCAACATTTTCTAACATCAAACATTTTGACAACATAGCTTTGGCAAGGATATATCGACAATGACTTATGCTGCTCGCGGAAGATAATTACATTAACTCGGCTATACATTTCGCTCTCTTTGGGGACTACTGCCACTCTGCTGTATTGCGAAAATGGGTAAAACTACACATGACGTCTATGGTGCTTACGCCTCTGCATTTTAGGTTAATAAACCACAACCCGCGGTAGATCTCGTCCAACTAGCTAGGGCTATAGAACAGAGTGGCAAAACAGATGCTCAAGGGCGCAGGCAAATTTTTTTTTCTCTACAAAGGGGAAACCACCACTTCTCCATAAAAAACCACTACAAACCCTCTCCTCACTTCTCATCATCACACTTGGGGCAGCTAGGTGCAGGCGACGAAACGGCTACCTGCACCAAGCCCCCATCTACTCTGTGCAGGGCTTGCAAACAAAAGCCACGGGGCAAAACAATTCTTTCACGGGTTAAAAAAAAAACGCCCCCAACCGCGAATAGTGGTTTCACAAAAGACTCCCCGATATATAGGCGCAAAACGCAGGGTGGACAAGAAGAAAAGACTACGGCAAACCTAACCATGGGTAGACCCTCGTACGCATGTGAAACGGGGTTGGTAAAACACCTAACCGTAGCAAACATCACAAAAAACCTTGAACAAAATGAGGTATGTCAAGAACAGCCTACCTGGCAGCGACGCCTAACTGACGGGGCGAAAGCGGTCGGGCTTCCTCAACCTGACACCTGGGCGCGAGCACCGGCACGGTGGTCCACAATCTTCAAGGGGTCGATAGCGCAGGACGATCACGACAGCTCGAGCAAACTAAAACAAATAGAAACATCCACCTCTCTTCTCCCTATATATAAAAATGTTTCACACGTGTGAAGACTTAATGGGTCGGACGAGAAACAATTCCGAATCAGAAGGTGAGAGCTCAAAACCTTTCACAACGGCGGAAAACCACAACATCAATCCCTCCGCAACGGTGAACAAGGCGCGTGAAAATAGTGATCGGACGTCGGTGGCCTTTTGGGTCGGAAGTCAATAGCTTAAGCTCCTCCGCACGGTGGACACTCATAACAAAACACCGTCTGCAACGGCGGAGAGAGCGACGGTAAAAGGCTCTGATACACAGCTAACACAAAACCAAAAACATAAGTCGGAAAGAAAAATAAAGTCAAATCCCAAACTGATCCGGAACGGCGAAGGCCAGAAGCGAAGATCCGTCCACAATGGCGGACAAGGAAATGATCGACGTAGAACCAAAAACCATCCGCAACGGCGAAAAAAGACAAGGCACAGACCTCCGCAACGGTGGGAAATTCGAATGAACCAACTTTCTATTTAGAATGACTTCAAAGGTATTTAAAAGGAAATGATAAGCTTGATTATGCATGAGATTATTTTAAGCATTAAGGAAAACATCAGATCGATTGATGGAGTAGCCCCAGCGTTAGAAAACGTTCAAAAAGTCATTAGACCGAAATAAGGAAGAAAATCGAACTAATTCAAAGTAGAGGAGGGTCCTAAATTTTTTTAGAATTTTGGGAAATTGTTGCAGTTGCAACAGGTTGTTTATGGTTAAATTTCAAACTCCTAAGTAATTCATTCAGTTTAACATCACCATACTAAGTAATTAGCCTTAGTAAATTAATAGGGTCTACCCCCCTTGGATTTGTTAGGAGTTGAGCCTAAATGGAGGAGTCAAGAGCAAGGTGACAACCTTGACTCGAGACTTTCCCACAAGGACACATCGAGTGGCTTGAATATTTCTGCCATGTGACCCAGGTGTGTGAAAGGCGGCAACACTACACAGCTAGTTCCTCACTTCAACTAGCTAGATTTTCTGATTCAGATTGGGCTAGAGATCCCACTAATAGGAATTCAAATTCAGGTTTTTTCTTTATGTTTTCTGAAGGTCCCATTTGTTGGTAAAGTAAGAAACAACACACCATTTCACTTTCATCAGTGGAGTTCGAGTATAGGTCAGCAGTCAATGCTGCTACACAGTGTGTTTGGTTGCAGGGAATTCTCTGGGAATTTGGTGTCACATTTGATTCTCCAACCAACATTTGGGTGGACAATCAAAGTGCCATAAAAATATCTACTGATCCTATTCAGAGGCAGAGGATAAATCATATTGAGATACACATGCATTGCATTCAGGGCTTAGTGCATGACAGGGTGATCTCACTGTAGTATTTCCCATCCACCGAGCAAACTGCTGATATTTTTACAAAGGATTTCACAAAGAAGAACTTCACCTACTCAAGATATTTGCTTGGGGTGAGTGAAGGATGGTAATTTTCTGTTATTTATTGCAAGTCCAATCCCATGTCCATTCTTTAGGGAAGGTTTTGTCCCATGAGTTTTTCCTTCTTTTCCTTGGTTCATATGGACAAATAAATTGTAATTTCTGAATTATGTATTTGAGGTGACTTGAGCCATTGTTTCCAAGGCCTCCATCATTTTGTGAGATGTAATTAGTATTTGTATTAAGGGAGGGTGTTAGAACAATAATACAACTCACTAGCACCCTTGATACACTACTTAGTCAATTTTATTGCATAATTGTATTATTACACTATGTGGTGGACTAGGGGTGCTTAGTTGGACAAATGCCAAGTCAAATTGGGGCATTCACACCCACACGAGCACTCCATATCATAAACCAGCCACATGTGTGCTCTCATCATTTTTGGTGTGCTCCCATTCATTGAATGTGGACAGCTTGGTTGACTAGGAGTGCTAGAGGTGGATTTTGTCCATTTTTTGCTTGATTTGGTGTAATTAATGCCACATTGAGACTCTAAACCACCCATATTTCCACACTCATGCATGCCAAGGTGTAATCATTGTTTGAAATCACTTCAAACACATTGAATCAACAATTCATGGCTGTTTGGGATGATTTGGGGCATGATTGGCCCACCTAGGGGGGATTGATGCCAATTTGGCAATTCTGACTTGTACACTCACATTGGGCTCCCAGATCCTCACGAAAATTTCTGGAAATAACATGTTTTTATGTTATTTAAAATTATCCTGGTTTTGTTCACATTTGTGTGTGTAAATTACTTCTCATTTCATGATTTTTTCTAGTTTTTGCACCAAATTTGATTTGCGAGCTTCACTAACGCTCCTAGATTCTCCTGTGGTTTGAATTTCTCACAATAAACCAATAGGATAAATTTGGACATATATTGTAGTAAGTTATGTTATATGTGAAAACCATTGCCTACTATAGATTGTAATATGAAGTACAACATGGGTTCGATTCCCATATTCATACCCTTTTGAGTATTTATATAAATATGATTTGGCTTCCCATAGTTGAGACTTGGAGGTACCTATCTCTGATAGGGATTGGATTACCGCCTTCCACAAGAGGGGAAAATATTCCATGTTATAGTTGGAATAAGCTAACCGAGTATAGAATCTAGTCATATACTATGGAAAGGATGTAGTATTTCCATTACATGCCTAATTGATTCCGTACAAGTATTAGATTGGTTGGTGACTAAGGAACAACGTAATTTTACATAGTTTCTACGTATCAAAGGAATCTCAGTCTATGTAATTATATTAGTAGAGATCTGCGTGTTTGACTATAAACATAATATATGTTGAAATATTGTAACTTCAAAGAATATTCTATATGTATCTTTTGTGGTCCGCGATGGTCCTACCGGGAGAACCACTTGTATTATATTGTACCCCGATGCTTCTAATCGGAAGAACTAATAAGAGTCATGAGGTTGTCCCCTCTAATTGTAAAGGTGGGTCATTACCACCTCAGTGTGGTAACTTGAGCCTACATGTGTAACTCGAGCCTACATGATTAACTCGAGCCTACATGTCAAATGAGTTAATTGAAGTGAACGGATGAAAATAAATAGAGGTGTAGCTCTCCTCATTTGTGACACACACTCACTTGTGTGGCGCACTTGTGGAGGAGAGAAGTAGCTAGAGAAGGAGGAGGATCAGGTTTTTGATCTCCTTGTTGGTTTTACCTTTTTACCTTTTTGGGGCATCTATATTGAGGAAGCTTTTGCTGGGTTTTTCCCTCTAGGGTTTTCCCAGGATAAATATTCGTGTTCCTTTTGTATGGTTGTGCTTGTCTATCTTTTAGTGATCCTATTTATATGCTTTTGTTATAAAATCGAAATGAAATGCTAATGATCTAGCTTACCATATGAAAATTTAACATGGTATCAGAGCCACCCTGAAAGAAGACATTATGCAGCTAAAGAATCTAGGGCTTCTTGTTTTTTGGGTCTCTATCCATTATCTATAAGCAAAAGAAGGCTAGATTGACTCTCCATTGAAGAGCACATCTTTCTGTCGAAGCGGAATTCGATTCTGAGCATTTTCAGTTTTGGTACGGAAAATTAGGGCTTTCTACAGAAGAAGAATTTTTGAGTGAGCCCAGCATAGGATTTTTCTCCTCATCAAAATAAAATTTTAGAGACCTGGATCAATAAATTTGGTTGGGTGAAACTCCAGGAAATTCAAACCCTAGTTTGACCCCAATCTGGAAAAACCCTAAATACTAAAACTACTAAGTTTGGGTACATTCGCTATATCCTGATATTGGAGAAGGTTCAGGCGTTGAAAATTTTAGAGGCCGAAGATAAAATCCTTATTTACACTGTTTCCAAAATTCAGCCTCCGATCTGCTATATTTTGGGAGATATGAGCCCTCCAAGTTAGGGTTCCAGCCTCTTCCATAGTTCATCCCTACGCATGACACCTGGGGAGAATCATTGTAGCGTGGGATACAGAGGTACAAATGGAATTAATGAAGATTTTCTAGAAATATCACAGACTATACATTTTTTGGTCCAAATTTCAGAACCTGAATATGAACCAGTGACACGTGGAATTATGTACAACTTCACTGTTCTGAACAGTCCTGTAACAGGTCACCTTGGGAAAATTATCATAAATCCCAATTGGTGAAACCAATTCTGATGAAACCTATTTTGTGGGATCAGGAACATGTGAGGTTACCGCATTGATAAATTTTAGACACATATGAGTATTAATTTCAGAGATATCACAGAAACAGTAACAGGCATTTCTGCAAAAGAAATTGGAAAACTAGGGCTTCCTGTTCCGGGAGATTCCCTCCACTGTTTTCAGAAAAGGAGTACATTGGACAGCTCCATTTGAAGATATCTATCTTTCTATCCAATCATATCTAAAAGATTCCAATTTTTTAAAATTAGGGTTTCTCTGACAAACCCTAGATCAGCCAGCTCCAGAAGCAGGACAGACACCTCAAACCGGTAAGATCTAATATTTTGCTATTTGCATTTGAGGTTCTCATTTCAAGGTGATCTATCACATCAGCTTGATGATAAGATTGAAAAACTTCCAAGCATGGAATTATTTGATCTCTCTGAAGAAAATGAATTGGACACCTACATGAGTAGAGAGGTTCCAGTTATAGAGGGAGATGAGCCTCAAAGCCTTACACAAGAAGAACTTGATCAAGGCCAAGAAGATCATTGTTGATTCAATCATGGATCAACTTGTGCCACAAGTGTCTTCCCTAAAGAAACCAAAGATTTTTTATTCCTTGATCAAGCTGTTTGAAGATAAGAACATAATTCAGAAGATGGATTTGAGAAAATAGTTAAAGAATGTGAAGATCCAGAATGCATAACATCTTGAAGCGGTAGAAGAAGAAGCAGAGAATGCAGAAGTGGTGATAGCCACCTTGAATGGCCTCCCATGATCATGGGATTCATTCATGCAAACAATGTATGCCAGAAGTAAGTGATTACTTTCAGCTCGACTAATAAGAAGAGAAGAAGAAGATGGGAGCAATTGAAGATCAAGCTCTCACCATTCAAATAAGATCCCTCAAGCGATGAGGAATATGAAAAACTCAATTCTTGAAGAACCTCTTATTCATCTTATCATTTGATGAATGAAGAATATGATAAAGCAGAATGATCAAGATGGAGTCTACCCATGAAACAAATAAAAGATAAGTATTCAATTGCCATTTCATGATATTGTTTTGTTATACATTTGATTGTATTCAGTTGATGTGTTATGCAAGATAGATTGTTTACATTAATACTACTAATATGCATGTGATGGGTAAGTAGCTCATGGCGTTATACAACTTTCCAGTGCTACTTATCAAACCTCTTTGATGACATATTGGATTAGTGCACAATCTCAATGATGTCATGGTAGAGATGGAAGGCATATAGAAAGTTTCTATGAGATATGGATGAATGTTGTATTGGCTAAATAGTTTCATGATGCATAAGAATTTGTCGTTATGCATATGTTTTATGAAATAGTTCTAACCATGCAACTGGTGCATTTGAATTGTAGGAAAGGTCCTGTACAACCTCCTACAAGAAAAGAAGGACGATACTTGTTCCGAAGAACAAGTGATGACAATTCAATAAACATGAATCTGAAGCTCCTAGGGTCAGAGACACCATGATGGAAGAAAGAGCTTCAGAGAGCAGTAGATCTACCTCAAAGGATGAAGTCCATCATGGGTATGAGAGATAACTCAAGATGAAGAAAATAATGCTATGAAAGAAACTATGATCAAAGAATAACAGTTGATCATGGGGAATGATGTATACGATATGATTTCGAGACATAAAGGGAAGTACATAGTATCCTCCATATGGATCTACAAGAGAAAGTGTACAAAGAAAGGTTCATGATTTGCCTAAAAAAGAATAGACTATGACATGACATACTCTATTGACCAGTATATATCCACCTGTACAGAATGAAGAAGGAAGATAATACTCCACTTCAGGGGGAGTGACTACAAAATATATTTGAGTTCGACATGGTACGACATGATGGACAGCTTCTTGATGGATCGATACTTTACCAAGAGTAAAGTGGGTTCCAACCTTCAAAGTTGAATGTATAATACTAGGATATGTTGATGATCTGACAAGACGAACTCATGAAAGATGTTATGATGAAAGAATACTAGAATGATGTATGGGATATAGTTCCCAAACCAGAAGGAAAGAGTATTGTATCCTCCAAATGGATATACAGCTGACGGAAGTATCGAGAAGTATAAATCAATATTTGTGGCCAGAAGTTTCTTTTAGAAAGAGGGAATTAATTTTGAAGAGACACTTACTCCAGGAAGCAAGGTACACTTCCTTCAGAACTATTATGGTAGTTTCTTCCATGGTGAAGTAAAGACAAGCCTTCCTTAATGGTATGATTGAGAAAGAGTTTTACATCGAATAGTCACAAGGATTTGAAGTTGAATCCAAATGGAATCACATATGCAAGTTGAAGAAGGCCCTCTATGGCCTGAAGCAAGCTCCCGGAGCTTGGTATGGAAGAATAGATAGTTTCTTATCGAGAATGGGATTTACCAAGGGTAAAACTGATCCTAACCTTTATCTCAAGGTTGTAGAAGATGAACTTGTCTTCCTGTTACTATATGTGGATGACTTATCCTTGACAGGAAATGAGAAACAGGTCATGGAAAGCAAGAAGAAACTAGCAGAAGAATTTGAGATGAAAGACCTTGGGTTAATGCATTATTTCCTAGGTCTGGAAGTACGGAAAAGTTCAGAAGAAAACTTTCTCAACCAGGGAAAGTATGTGGTAGAGATATTGAAGAGATTCAATATGTTGGAATGCAAAGTCATGGTCACACCCATGGAATCCAACCTGAAGCTGTTAGCTGATGGCTCATCAGAGTTAGTGGATATGACTCATTACAGACAGATCATTGGGTCATTGATGTACTTAACAAATACCAGACTAGACATTTGTTTTGCTGTGAACACCTTAAGTCAATATCTTTTTCAACCAAGACGGGTTCACCTAGTGATGAGATATATGAAAGGGACTATAGACTTTGATGGTAGCCATGAGTATAGATTGTATGGCTACACAGATGCAGATTGGGATGGAAGTATCTCAGATAGGAAAATAACATTAGGTATATGATTTTGTTTGGGGTCTGCTATGAGTTCATGGTTTAGCAGGAAATAGTCTAGTGTTTCTCGTAGCATGGCTGAAGTAGAATACATAGCAGATTTATCTGCTAAGTTGTGAAGCCATATGGCTTTGAAAGCTGATATCGAGTCTCTTTGAACTAAAGTTGGATACTAAATTGATTCTATGTGATAACGAGAGTTGTGATAATAGAGAACCCTATGTTTCGTCATAACACATAGAAATCCAGTATTTCTACATTCAAGATAAAGATGCATATGATGATGTTTCAGTATTTACATACTGTAGATACAGATGATGGTGATTCAGTATTTCTATACTAAATATAGAAATGATGATGTTTCAGTATTTACATACTGTAGATATAGATGATGGTGATTCAGTATTTCTATACTGAATATAGAAATGATGATGTTTCAGTATTCCCATACTGAAGATATAGATGATGATGATTTCAGTATTCCCATACTGAAGATATAGATGATGTTTCAGTATTTACATACTGTAGATGTAGATGATGGTGACCTGATGATAGTTCAGTATTCACATACTAAATATGTAGATGAAGATGGTTTAGATGATGATGCACTGACAAAGCCTCTGTCTCGGGTAAAGTTCAAACACTTTCGAGACAAGCTTGGTATGGTTCAGAAAGACCTTCCTCGAAAGGGGAAGTAGTGATGTTGCAGTGGGATTGTATCATCCCTGGACACTTGCCCTAAAGAGATCCAGAGACCTCGGTCTTTGAGAATGAAGTGGGATTGTATCATCCCTGGGCATCTGCCCTAAAGTGATCCGATGACCTCGGTCCTCGAGAATGAAGAGGGATTGTATCATCCCGAGACATCTGTCCAAAAGTGATCCGGTGACCTTGGTCCTCGAGAATGAAGAGGGATTGTATCATCCCGGGACATCTGTCCAAAATAGATCCGATGACTTTGGTCTTCGTGAATGTGGTGGGATTGCATCATCCCTGAAATTCGGTTCAAAATGTATCCAGAGGTCTCGGCCCCGTGAATGTGGTGGGATTGCATCATCCTTGAACTTCGGTTCAAAATGTATCCGAAGGTCTTGTCCCCCATGAATGTGGTGGATTGCATCATCCCTGAACCTCGGTTCAAAATGTATCTGGAGGTCTCGGCCCCTATGAATGTGGTGTGATTGCATCATCCTTGAACTTTAGTTCAAAATGTATCCGAAGGTCTTGGCCCCCATGAAAGTGGTGGGATTGCATCATCCCTGAACCTTGGTTCAAAATGTATCCAGAGATTTCAGTCCCCGTGAATGTGGTGGGATTGTATCATCCTTGAACTTCGGTTTAGAATGGATACGATGACTTCGGTACTCAAGAACGTGTGTTGATCCCGTAATTCCTAGAGGAAGGATTGTCTAAGTTCCACATCTATGTTAATCCCATAATTCTGAAAGGAAGGATCATTAGTAACTCCGTAAAGACCTAAATCCCGTAATTCCGAAAAGAAGGATCATTAGTAACTCTGTAAAGACCTAAATATCGTAATTCCAAAAGGAAGGATCGTTAGTAACTCTGTAAAGACCTAAATCCCATAATTCTGAAAGGAAGGATCATTGAATTGATCCCGTAATTCCAATAGGAAGGATTGTCTGAGTTCCACAGATGTGTTGATCCCGTAATTCCAATAGGAAGGATTGTCTGAGTTCCACAAATGTGTTGATATCATAATTCCAATAGGAAGGATTGTCTAAGTTCCACAAATGTGTTGATCCCGTAATTCTGAAAGGAAGGATCGTTAGTAACTCCGTAAAGACCTAAATCCTGTAATTCTGAAAGGAAGGATCATTGGTAACTCCGTAAAGACCTAAATCCTGTAATTCTGAAAGGAAGGATCATTGGTAACTCCGTAAAGACCTAAATCCCGTAATTCCGAAAGGAAGGATCATGTTGATGTTTTGATGATGTACTGATTGAAAGATCAGAGTGTGATGATGATGATATTTTGATGTTTTGATGATGTTGATGTTTTGATCATAATGATGATGATGATGATGATGTACTGATCAAAAGATTAGAGTATGACAATGATGATGATCAGTGTGTGATGATGACGATATACTGATCAAAAGATCAGAATATGATGATGATGATTCTGTTCAAGAGTTGAAGTATGATGATGGTGCTGATCATGATGTTACTGATCAGAATGTGATGATGTTGCTGATCGAAAGATCAAAGTGCTGAAGATGCTGCTGATCAAAATTCTGAAGATATTGTTGATGATCGAAAGGTCAAAGTGCTGAAGATGTTGCTGATCAAAAGGTCAAAGTGCTGAAGATGTTGCTGCAGATCGAAAGGTCAAAGTGATGAAGATGTTGCTGATCAAAAGGTCAAAGTGTCGAAGATGTTGCTGATCAAAAGGTCAAAGTGTTGAAGATGTTGCTGCTGATCGAAAGTTCTAAGTGTTGAAGATGTTGCTGATCGAAAGGTCAAAGTTCTGAAGATGTTGCTGATCAAAAGGTCAAAGAGTTGAAGATGTTGCTGATCAAAAGGTCAAAAGATGCTGATGTTGATTAAAGAGTTGTTGTCGTCGAATATTGAAGACGAAGACTATATGATGTTGAAAAGCTTCCAATGATTTATAGATGTGTTACCCTGATGATGTTGATGTTGTTGTAGAATACCCTTCTCGTTAAGGGGGAGTTTTGAAATATTGTAACTTCGAAGAATATTCTATATGTATCTTTTGTGGTCCCCAATGGTCCTACCGGGAGAACCACTTGTATTATCTTGTACCCTGATGCTTGTAATCGAAATAACTAATAAGAGTCATGAGGTTGTCCCCTCTAATTGTAAAGGTGGGTCATTACCACCCCAGTGTGGTTACTTGAGCCTACATGTATAACTTGAGCCTACATGATTAACTCGAGCCTACATGTCAGATGAGTTAATTGAAGTGAATGGTTGAATATAAATAGAGGTGTAGCTCTCCTCATTTGTGACACACACTCACTTGTGTAGCGCACTTGTGGAGGAGAGAAGTAGCTGGAGAAGGAGGAGGATCAGGTTTTTGATCTCCTTGTTGGTTTTACCTTTTTACCTTTTTGGGGCATCTATATTGAGGAAGATTTTGCTGGGTTTTTCCCTTTAGGGTTTTCCCAGGATAAATATTTGTGTTCCTTTTGTATGGTTGTGCTTGTCTATCTTTCAGTGATCTTGTTTATATGCTTTTGTTATGAAATCAAAATGAAATACTAATGATCTATCTTAGCATATGAAAATTTAACAATATATATGTGATATCAGGTAAATATGTAGGCACGTAGTAAACTAGATTTTCTAGAGTTTCTTAAAATACTAGATATAGTCTAGATATGTAGTAAACTAGAGTTTCTTCACTTTTGACTAGTTGGGCTCCCACTCAGTGCAAGCAGTGGTAGACACAAATTTATCTAATCACCAACCCAATGAATTTGCAATAGTGGCTTCATTTGACATGCATACCTATGGCTGTAACCTTTACTACAAACTTCCATCAAGGGATCTTTATATAAAATATAATTATTATGTCTCCCATGAACTCATAAAATGATTAGTTTAATCTCTTAATAACCATGATTCCAAGTTATAAAGGAAATGTTTGTTGTAATTTTTCATGTTACTTTCATAATGGTTCCTTGATGCAATACAAGAATATTGGCAGTATACACTAAAAAGTATTTGGACTCATACATACCATCCGGAAGTTGTGCTTGTTTTTCCATAGCTTCAAGTTGTAGCTTCAGTTCATTATTCTCATTGGTTAGTCTTGTTGTATCTCTCTGCAAAAAACATCTTGAGAGATAAATATACATTCTTCCTCTTGATATGCACACCAAAATTTTGTGAAACAAATAAAAATGCATCCACAGTGGCTACAAGCATTTTTTCAGTCTTATTCTAGCACAATTATAATTTTATACCAAATGTGTTCAGATATAACTAGTAGCTAACATAAAGAATACCAAGTTTTCTTTAAAAAAAAACCTCACTGGGAAACCGAAGGGATGCTTTCCCAGATTTGTAGATGGCATCCCTTGCAAACCCATCGGTGTAGAATAATGCACCTCAAACGGGGGGATTTGAACCAGGCACTTGGTGGAAAGGAACTATCCACATGACCAACAACATTGGCAACAACAGGTTGAGCTAACCCCTTGGTTATAAACAATGTTAATCTACCATTAACATACAAAGAAATAGGCAAAGGGGATCCATGTATTGCACATATACCAATCATGTATTTGATTTTGAATTTATCTATATAGAAACTTATAGGATTAAGCCACCAAGCCTTAGCCAACTTAATTCTTATCAATATCAATCTTGAACAAGGATGGATCACATAGAAACAAGTTATTAATGTTGTTTTTCACTAAATTTTTTGGATTCAGAGCATATTTACATGCCTTTGATAGTTTGCTCAAAATTATGATACTATCAAAATAACCCAACGGAAATTCCTAAGACTACCACATTTTAGTCATGTTTTTATATGCATTACAATAAGGAGCACGATAACCAACCTAGACTGGCATTAGCGAAATCATAAACCCAAATCAATGAAAATGATGAAACATATCAATCAGGAAACAGAAAGCTATATAGCTTATGTTGTTAAGAAATGCAACTAGAAACTAGCAATAAGTGCAACAACCAAACTATATGCAAGATGGTAATAGTCCAAGCACTAGAAAGTTATAATAGCAATTGTATCACAAAGTAGTAGGTTTATGGTTGTTTAGAAATGGCATATTAGTTCTAACATGTATAGTTTTATCTATATGGATGATCAATGTACAAGTAATTTGTATAAAAACCTCTCTATTGTTCCTGTGTAACCTTCTCTGAGCCCCTTACATGGAAGGGTCAAGATCATACAAAAGCTAATTTTAAACATTCAAAAATAACAGTTAAGTTTATGACAGAGAATATAAGTTAAATTTATGGTGTAGACATTTTTTACAATGAAAGGATTTTGATATTATAATTTATCCCTTACAATATGTGCCCAAGAGGCCAAACATATTTCCACTGAATAGATTGAGCTCAATCCACATTCCAAGGAGAGGGTTATACAACAATGACAAACCACATATTGAAATTGAAAATAGTTTAGGGAACCGACCACCTTCTGTTCTGATTTGACTGAAAAGTTAAAAGTATGAGAAAATAATATCTAATTTGTTTATATATGTATATTTACTCTCAACCGTAGTTCATGAATGACTAGTTTATGAAAAACAAAAAAATATAGAGACTACAATATGCCTAATAAATTTAAGTACTTCCTATCAATCAAAAATATAAGCCATGCAGAAAGAAAAACTTATCAATGCACAAGGCTCTTCACCATGTTAAATATGAGAGGAGGTTCAATCATGTAGGGTAGAGTCAATCAAAAAAGAAAAAAATATGTTAGTATCAATACATATTGAAGTAAAACTGCTATCCAAAAACTCATGGATTTAAACTCTAGTCAGTTGCACAATCCAGAGAACCTTAACCATGCAAAGAATCATATCATAATAGAAAACGAAAACTAACCAGCCCCACGAAGCCGGTGATCATATAATGTGGATATGAAGAAAAATATTGCTACACATTTCTTGAAAATTATATAAATGGTGCTAAAAGGAAATTAGGTTGAAAAATTGCTATGTGGAAAATTGATTAAAATGATAAACTACACGTTCCCACCTGTAACATTGTAAGATGAGCTGAAAGGGTAGTTGCTTCCATCTGCAGTGTTTGAACTCTTCTTTATAACTCAGATATATAACACATATTTCTCTCTTTTGATGATAAAGTTGATTTTCGATTTGCTAATATCCTGCATCAAAAATTTTATCTCAAAGCTTTGGATATAGTTCACTTTCTACACAAGTAACCAAATATTTCAGATGGTATAACAGTGTTTTCTACCATAAAAAAAGAAAAATTTCAAGTAGAAACACTCGAGTGCTGGCAATCCAAGGATTCCATGAGTTTATCAAATTGGATATATACAGATAAGGCATCTCCATATGCACACAATGCAACGTATATGATGGATGGATCATGCCGATTCATAAGATTTTGTATTATATGGGAGTAGTTTTATATTTAAAAAATATATTGGGTGGAAATCCCTCCCTGAAACAATTCCCACTGTTGAGTCGGTATCGATTTAGGATGATAGGAAGCCAAACAAACCTAAACCTATGTAGATATCCCTCTGATGCTGGGGATTATGAAATGGGTGTGGTTATTCTGCTACTGAAATTGGATGCATTTCTTCAATATATAGGAAATTTGAACAAGAGCACATGAAATTCATCAAACAAAAAAATTAAAAAACCTTCTATTATTCATACCAGCAATTTCTTGTGTCAACCCATCCATAAACAAATTCACAACAAAGGAAACAAAGAAAAAAACAAGAATTAGGGATTAACCAAGAATTTATCATGGGAAGGTGTTAAGGATTTGCTACTCAACCCATTTAAAGGTAATCGCCTCTCAATCCCATTCCTACAGTCTTGTAGTTGGCTGACCAAACAACAAGAAATCCAAAGGGATCTTGGAATATGTTGTATTCTCTGTAGACTCCTAGGAATACCCCATACATTTCATGGTATTGTATCCCAAATATAACCTTTTATCTGACCCTCTCATTCTTGGAAGACCATCGCTGGCCGCTACACATGCAAATATTGGCTCCGAATCAAGGGATATTATTATTTGCCATAGAATCTCCAAAAAGAAACTCACCTTGTAACCTCTGCATATGGCTCTCCTTCCTTTCCTGAGGCTATTCTCTATCATGTAAATGATCCCACTGCCTATTTGATCTAGTCATAAATTACCTTATAAACTCCACCTATGGCTCTACTTCCTTCCCCGTGGCTATTCTCTATCCTGTAAACGCTCCTGCTACCTATTGGATCTAGTAAAAAAACCTTCTCCCCTCCTGTCAAATCCAATTTTGGCACATAATCAAGGTTGTAATCACCTATTAGACTCAAAGAAACCCCTCTCCCCTCTTGCCAAAGGAAAATTTGGCACATAATCAAGGTTTTACTATAGTATAAATTTCATGAATTTTGAATGTCTAGGTTGGTTGCCTCTTGTGTCTAATGGAGTACTCTAATCCCTAATACTTGTCCCTCTCCCCTCCTACCAAAGACAAATTTGGTGTAGAATCAAGGTTTTACTGTAGGATAAAATTCATGAATGTCAATGTCGAGGTTGGTCATCTTCATTGTGTCTAATGTAGTATTCTAATCCC
>LPNX010984363.1:8111-154527 GCA_001517045.1 Pseudotsuga menziesii | reverse complement strand
ATATCAAGACCCCAAGATTAGATAATGGAGGATAACTTACTTCAAATGAATTCAAATACTTCCATAAAGAATTCGGGATTAAGAGGGATCTTACTACACCTTATAATCCTTAGCATAATAGAGTGGCAGAAAGGAAGACTATATCTATCATGGAAGCAGTTAAAGCTATGATCCATGATAAATATCTACCCATGTATTTATGGGTTGAAGCGACAAGGATTACATTCTATTTGAAGTACAAAATATCCCATAGTTCCCTTGGAAACAAAAGTATATAAGAGATGTTTACCAGTGAGAAGCTTGAAGTCAGCCACCTCAAGATATTTGGTTATCATGTCTACTTACATGTTCCCAAGGTGAAAAGATCAAAGTTAGACCCTTCAAGAAAGAAGGGAATATTTGTTGGATACAGTGACCAATAAAAATATTACAAAATCTATATTCCATGTTTCCATTCAATTGAGATCACTAGAGATGTCACATTTGATGAAGATGCATATTTCAACAAATCTAGAAAGATACATGCAGATGGAGTTCATGAAGAAGAGAAAGAATCTCTCAGAATTGCAGAATTCATTAAACTACTAGTTAGAGATGTCAAAGAAGGACTTATACCAGATTATCATGACATGGTAGAACCTCAAAGACCCATGGAGACACCCCATGAAATGATTTCAATAAGGAGAATACCATCTTGGACTCATGATATAATTCGAGAAGAAGAAATATATGATGCAAAAAAAGGAAGCAAGAGATAAAGACTCTACTCCAATGATGTAGCATTGATGTGCAACCTCGTTGATGAAGAACCCACATGTTTTGAAGAAGATTCAAAGAAGAAGGAATGGATGGATTCCATGATCAAAGAATACCAATCTATATTAGAGAATAATGTTTGGAAATTAGTGCCAAAACCAAAATATAAATCAATGGTATATTCAAAATGGATTTTCAAGACAAATCACTCAACATACAAGAATATTGAAAAGTTCAAAGAAATATTTTTTGCACGGGGATTCTCTCAGAAGGAAGGGATTGATTATGAAGATGCTTTTGCACCAATATCCAGATACACTTCAATCAAAACTATTATTTCATTGCCTTCCAAGATTAAATGGAAGTTATATTGAAATGGATGTAAAGAAAACCTTTCTAAATGATGTCATAGAAAAGGAAGTGTATATTGAAAAACCTCCATGTTTTGAGACACATGACAAGAAAAGACCTGTGTCAACTAAAGAACGAATTATATGGATTAAAACAATCACCCAGAGCATGGTATGAAATAATTGATGGCTTCCTAATGAGCTTGGGATTTACCAAGAGTAAAGAAGATTCCAACATTTACTATAAGGTTGTAGATGGTGGGATCATTATATTATCATTGTATGTGGATGATCTATTTTTGACAGGAGAGGAGGATCTCATCAATGAATATAAGAAGAATCTTGCGGAAAAATATGAGATGAAATACCTTGGTATGATACATTACTTCCTAGGTCTTGAAATATGGAATTTCTTAGATGATATTTTCCTAATCCAAGGAAAATATACAGTTGAGATCCTAAAGAGATTTGGGATGTTAGATTGTAAGGAAATAAACACTCTGATGGTTACAAACTTGAAGCTCCTGAATGATGACTCTTAAAAAATAATAGTGTCACACTGTACAAACAGATTATTGGGTGACTGATGTATTTGACAAATACAAGACTAGATATATGTTTTGTTGTAAACACATTGGGTCAATATATGGTGGAGCCTAGACACATCCACCTAGTCACAGTAAAGCATTTTATGAGGTACCTAAAGGGTGCATTGGATTGTGGTCTCAAATATGTAGCTGATTGTGAGTTCATACTGTGTGTCTATATCAATTCATATTGGGCAAGAAGTGTTGAATATAGAAATAGCACTTTAGGATGTTGTTTTAGTTTAGGATCGGGTGTGATATCATATCTTAGTATAAATCATATCAGTGTTTCATTCAATACATCCGAGGTTGAATACATTGAAGGATGTTCATCCTATAGTGAAGCGGTATGGATTTGCAAGTTATTGGCAGGATTATTTCATGCCAAGATCAAAGCAACTGATATTTATTGTGACAACTAGATTTGCATCAAGATGGCAAAGAAATCAGCATTTCATGATAATTCAAAGAACATAGAAATAAAGTATAATTGCATATGGGATATGGTGTGAAGAGGTGTTATAAAGCTTTAGTATGTTCCTCCAAAGGAACAAGTTGCAGATGTGTTAACTAAGCCTCCGTCTCACGTGAATTTTGAATATTTTTGAGACAATCTTGGTGTAGCCTGAAAGGACCTCCATAGAAAGAGGGAGTCCTGACAAGATGGAAGTAGTATGCATGTGTATCGAAGTCCAGTTGAATCTATCAGTATGCCTACAAATGACGTTGTGGTCCTGCATTCATTCGTGGACATTTTGGTACTTAATTCATTTGCAGATGTTGTGGTCCGAAATTTATTTACAGACATTGTGGTCATGTATTCATTTGAGGACGTGTTGGCAGTCAGCAACAACCCCTTCATTTTTCATTAAGATGAAGGGAGATCAGCTTTCTTTTATGATTTAATTTTAAAAGATTATAAAAGAGTGCCTTCAGAATCTTCGATTCTGAAGGTACTCTCAATTGTAGAAGAGTCAAATGACAACATCTTCATAATTTTGATAATTAGCAGCTGTCAGTTTCATAGATTTTTATATAATAAATTCTATCATTAATTAATCTATTTGATTATATATGTTGATTTAAGAAATTTCAAGGGATAGTATGCTAATTGGGGTTCAACGAAAACATATTTTGAATTTGTTTGAGGCTGGTTATTGATAAGATATTATAAAGTTCTGAAAATCCTAGAACTTGAGGTGAATTATTAAATTAAAATTTTTATTAAAACCTAAAAAGTTCACATTCTATAGGTAACTTAATATCATATCATTATTTTGTAAAAATTGTGTATATATAGCTAGTGAAAAAGCAAATAAATAAATATCATTTTGAAATCTTTATATGCCATAGTTTGATGGCTTTGCATCCTATCAAATTTGATTGGGGATATTAATGGATGAGGTTTTGTAAAGTATTAATACTATATTTCAAAATGAAACTTTATGTATATACATGGCCCAAATGTTAATTCGGATCATTAGTCAGTTGTAGTGCAAAACATTAGGGTTTATGGTTTTGACACTATATCGTCATATTAATAAACGTGACCACCTTTCACGTATAATCTGGAGGAGATCATCAATTGACCATTTTCATAAGGATACATGACCCATATGTCAAATAAATAACACCTGTTACTTGGATCGCTGCGTTGGCATGAATATTTGGCTAACACCTTGCGATTAATTGACAGCTGTAAATGTATTAATGAATTGTATCAGCAGGATTTAATGTTGTATATGACTGATAACCATTCTATTTCGTAACACTGTACGAGCTCATCATGCCAAACTGTGTGTAATCAATGTCTTGATTCACGATCCATCAATCAAATGATCCCTGATATGTAGAATTGGTTAAGATTTACAGTTAGTCGTGGTTAGTCATGCATTTATCATAACAAAGCATTGGCTGTAGCATTCATCATCTCTAAGTTCAGTTAAAATGGCCAAACTTAGAGCCCTCATCTCTGTCAGGTATGAAGCATGTGAGGATTTGACATTTCATATCATGTCATACACCTGGATATCTATCCCTTCCCTCTTCACAACTCCATTCATTTCATTTCGTAACCAGGATAGTGGTGAGGAAGCCATGGCTCCGCTTAGTCGTTTTGAAATATCAAGGTCAGAGCTTATAGAAGCTGATGAGAAAGTTTCCCTGGTATTTGAGAAGATTGGTTGGGGTCAGTTCTTTAGGTGCTTCAGCGGCCATAACGTGGATGTCACCAAACAGTTTCCTCTGAGTTTGAAAGAAAACGTAGCATAGATTGGGGATTTCAAGTTCATCATTGACGAAGAAAAAATTGCAGAGGCAACGAAGCTCCCACAGATTGGAGAACGGTGGTTTAAAGGTGGGAAAGTTAATAAGAAGAAGTGTTAGTCCTTGCTGTTGCCTTTGTGGGCTAGTGCAAAACTGAATATTGGGGTTTCAGTCAGGTTTCTGAAGCCGGAATGGTGAGCATTCTATGAAATTTTGGTCAAGTACGTATCATGCGATGGACGATTTTCTCACCTACATTATTATCACCTATGACTGTTGTTAGCATTAAAAGGTTGTAAAATTAATCTACCGTTTTATCTTTGGCAAAGTCTGAAAAAAATGTCACATTCGGTTCAAAGTTTTGGTAATCCTGATAGAAGTCTATTTCACCATGGTTTAGTCAAAATTATAATACAGCATCAACTGTCTCTTAATGGAAAATCATGGGATGAATTTTTAATTGAATGTCAATTTGCGCCGACTCAATATTGGCCAACCCCTCCCCCAAATACCCAGAGGAAACGAAAGGCTACTGTAAAATATGAAGTTAGTAATGTTCAACAGGCTGAATCAAAGGATAAAGAGCTTCAGGAAGCCAATCCACCCATAAATACTGGTATCAGTGATGATGGGGTCGAGAACATAGCTCCCTGTTAATCTGAAACAATCTTGAACCAATCTCCATCTGACAAACGCTGTAGTACACCTACAAAGAAAGGGGACAAATTAACCAAAACTGAAGATGTTAATGTTGTTGATTATAAAACCTCTCTGAGCTAAATACTCCTCGAAGACATGGCGATGAGTCAATGCATAAACTATAACAACTAGCATAGGTATGCTGTGACAGAGAAGGTTTCGAATCAAAAAATATTGTGTTTGTTCGTACGAGAAGGGTTACTAGAAGCATGAACAATACACCTACATCTTCTGTTCCTATGACTACTCAACAGAGTACTCAGCCAGCAATTATCCATCTCGAGGACGACGTTCCATCGTCGGTTCCCGAAACCACCTGTATGGATGATCCTACTCTTATAAAGAATAATAGTGCAAAATTGACCAAAGAAATTACAGAGTCAGGTAAGGCAGAAGTTGCTCCATCATGTATGGACGCCTATGGTTCAGGCCCTGAGCCATCTTTGGTGAGCTTCCCATCACCTGTTCAAGACGTAGATAAACCTGATTCTTCTCAGGCAACAGATTCGTGCCATGAAAAGGAGGAGGAAACTCTCCAACAAGTCCTGGATAGGGTATATGAGACTAAGATTATAGAATTGAAAGATGAACTTAAACAGTGTCAATCTAATGCAACTTTGATAGAGGTGGAAAATAAGACGTTCAGGGAGGAGTTGTTGAACTGGATTAACAGGTGGAAAGAAATGACCATAAAAAAGAACCAATATAAAAAGGAGAAAAAATCAATGATAGGTACAAATCAACATCTGCTTGAACAAGTAGAAAAACAAAAGTTAGTGATCATCACACTTAAAGCCAAACTAGCCGAAGCCAGAAGAGTGGTCGATCTACAAAATAGAACCTGAAGATTATTTCTATTTTTAGTTTTGTGGTTTGTCTCTCTGTCAACAGGTAACAAGATTTTTTTTTGTGCATGCCTGTAAAATCACAGATTTTACAGGCACACATATAAATTATGGTTTCTTTTGTTATTTCTGTTAAAATTGGTTTTTAATAAGATTCTTTTGTTTGTTTAAAATAGGTGGGCATGTCACCACTATCCTCTACAGTTTCAGGACGTTTCTAATATTCTGGATTTCAGTTGGAAGACGTGGATGTTTATTAAAGATTGGAATTTCGACACATCCATGAATTTGCCAGTTCCTTTAAACCAGAAAATGTTTCAGGCTAGTTGTTTTTATTGTTATCTCCTAGTGACAAGTGTCTGATGAAAAGAGATTTGATACTCTTTGATAGCGATAGGACTCCTATAATCTTGCATATAGCATTTATATAAAAACTGAATCGAAAGACTAGTAGTATTATATAAGTTGGTAATTTTTATGAGATAAAGGGGGATGAAGTGACTGAAGCAAAAATACTCGAAATACTATTTTGATACTAGTTTTGTTCCTGGCTGAAGTTTTATCTTTGGAAATGGGATGTGATTGGAAATCTCCAAGTTGATATCGTGATTGGTATTATTTTGGATACTCTTTATATTTCAGTATATAATCTTCTATCTTTAACCTTAATGCAGTATACTTGGTTATGCTTGTGTTTATTATCAGTATTACACTTTGTCAACACAATATTTTATTTGAATTAGTATGTCATTGTAACTTAATTGATTAGTGTTTCTATTGAAAATTTAAGATATAATGATATATACTTATGTCTGTTAGATATCATTTGTATTTTTGCAGTGATTTCATGTTGAACATTATCTCTTATTCAAATATATAATATTGGTTATTAATTGTTAATTAATTAGACATTACAGAAAATTTGAAGTAATTGTTTATTTCAGTTTCTCTGATAAGTTATTTTATAGTAGAATGATTTAGTGTGTATGGTTTTAATATTTTTGTTTAGATCTTACCTCTTATCTTTCTGTTCATCATTATATTAATTAATAATTAATATAATATTTAAAATCGCTCTCAATTGAGATAGGATAGATAGGATAAATAGGATAGTTAAGATAATTTAGTTGTTATTATCCTAGTATAGTTTACATTTAACAGTTGTTAAATAGAATTCGTGTAATGTTAGAATAATTTTAATAGTCTTTTATATTTAGAAATTAAATATAAAATCTTCAAAAATCGAAGACTTTCCTTAAGAAAGCAATTGTAGGATAACTTAGGTAGTTGAAAATAATTTTAGGGTTTATTTAGACAGAAATAATATTAGGATATATTTTTACTGAATTTTAGTTTCTCCTTAAGAGAAAAATTCAGTTGGTAGCAGGACCATAACCTGCAAGATTTTGCTATTCCAAACACACCGGAAGCTGCTCTAAGCTGATTGTGTGGGCATAATCTCCTTGTTGGCCTAGGTCAGAAAATCAAGCCAACAAATGGCACTAGAAGGAGGGCCTGTTAATGAGTAATGGCAAGTGAAACTAATGAAAAACTTTCAACCAGTCAAAATCCTCCAGAAGTCAGTAGATCACCGTTTATAGAAACTATTAGGAGCATCCTTGAACATGATCCTATCACATCTCCATTTACTCCTGAACAAAGCACTCAAACTTTAGAGGAATCACAACATATTCTCACAAGAGCATACGCTAATCAACTTGGTGTATCTCCAATAGATTATGGTCTACCTAGACAACAGTGACATAATCCACAATTGACCATAGTTACTCAAAATCTGGAAGTAGCTGATAGCACTCCCCGTCATCAGATTGAAAGTCATCAAAGTAAAACTACTCAAAAAAACACTGCTATAAGACTAACTGTATAAGGCAGTGTTGATCAGCCACCTTCTCCTCTTGAATCACCACCTGATAGTCCAAGATCGTCCAATTCAGGAAGTTCCTCAAGTTTTGAAAGAATTCCTATGGCAGTAAATGTACCTGTGGGAGGAGGAGGCAATCCTCCACCTAATCCACCTAATCTGCAACTCCCTTGGCTAAGAACAGCTGCCGTGGCTGTTCCTGGTGTACAACATCCTTTGCCTAAACACTCAGATAAAATCCTCTCTAAGTTTAACCCAGATGACAAAGAACCTGTAGAAGTGCATGTCGTCAAATGCATGTTAGTTGTTCAAACCTTGAATGTTCAGCATGGAGATGTAGTTTGTCGTTTGTTTCCTCTAACTTTCGAAGGAAGAGCTTCTACTTGGTATTTTTTGTTAGTATAGGGATCAATCACGAAGTGGGGTGAATTTAATAAAGCCTTTTTAGATAAATTTGGGGAAGATAAAACACTTGCTCTTTTAGCCCTAGAGTTATCTAGGATTAAAATGGAGCCTAAAGAAAGAATCAAAGATTTCAATCAAAGGTTTCTGACATTGAAAAACAAAATTCCAATTGCTTCTCAACCACCTAAGGATATAATTATTGAAAATTATATGTCAGCTTTACCAAAATATTCTGGGATGTTCGTTAAGAGAGCTGGGAAAACAACGTTAGTAGAAACTTTTGAGGAAGCCATTAAAGTCGAGAAGGATTCTATGTCCTATGAACCAGATAGAAGTGGGAAATCTGATACTTTTCCTCGTAGTAAGATGAAAAAACTCAATTCAGAAAAAGACAAAGCATTTGATATAGAACAGCTGCAAAATGCTATTTGGACATTAACCAATGAAGTTGTAGGATTAAAGAAAACCAATTCTGAAGCTTCTCCTTCTAGGGGATATTTCAGAAATTAGTTTAGGCAAAACCTGAATACAAATACTAAAAATACACCACCTGACATAGCAGCAAATGAAGATAATTTTAATACAATTCGAGCTGTTTTATCTTTATCTGAAACTCCTTCTAATCAAGAAATAACTGAAAATGAAGAAGACGAGGAATCAAAAAATGATGAAGAATCAGAGGAACCTCAACAAGTTAATGGTCATTTCTGGGACAGTCTTGTAAAAGAATATGAGAGTAAAATCCCGCCTATAGGACAACATGCCTATAACACTCGTAGTAGAGCATTCACAAACACTCCTGGAGCTTCATCAAGTTACACTACAAATAATGACAACAATAATTCACAACCTAATAAACAAACTCAATCCGACAAGCAGACTCAATCAACCAAAATTACTCATCCTATTCAAAATGCTCCAAAATTAGATTTACAATATGATATAATTGAGGATTTAAAGAAGACACGTGCAAACATTAGTATGTACGAGCTTCTTCAAATCTACCCAATGCCTAATATTCATGTTATAAATCTTGCCATGAGTTCAATTATTCCTAATGGAAAACAAAATGTTGCTGCAAACAGTTCCAATAATGAGTCAATAGCAACTGAAAAAGGAAAAGCAATGGCTGACAAAGCCTCGCTTATAGGTAAGAATTATAAATCAACCACACCTCCATTCTTACTTACCTTTGATATTTTCAATAGGAATGTTCATAATTGCATGGTAGACTCCGGAGCATCCTCCAATGTGACGCCTTTATCAGTATGCAAGAAGTTGAATGGGAAATATGTTCCATCAAATTCCCAAATAACTCAATTGGACAGGAGAAATGTGAAGGTTGTAGGGGAAATGAAAGATGTCTTAGTCAGGATTGCTTGTAACCCTTCGGTTTATCAAATTATAGATATTGTTGTTGCAAATATTCCTGATGCATATGGGTTATTTTTAAGTAGGGATTGGTCTCAACAATTGAATGGATTCTTTTCCACGGACTGGTCAACATTATGGTTACCTAAGAACGGAAAGTCAAATCAGATAAAGATAAATAGAGAAAGATATATGAAACATACTGTCACAGAACTGCATGATCCTAGCGAACCTGTTTTATTTTCAGATTGCATTATGGGGAATTACATGTATGAATTGGGATTTGGTAATTTTAAAGCTGGAAATTTTGCCTTTTCTGAAAATGAACAGCAATCTGAAATTAAAAATGTGACATCTATTTCTCCTAACTCTTCATTCAAGGAAACCATTAATGATGTAGATAATCTGAATATTGTAAATATTATAGAAAGCAAAGTGGTTGTGAATAGTTCTATTTGGACTTTATATTTTGATGGTGCGAAATCCAAAGAAGGAGCAGGAGCTAGTTGCCTACTGGTGGACCCTCAGGGAAATAAAACCTGTATAGCTTGTAGGATGGAATTCAATTGTACAAACAATATTGTGGAATATGAAGCTTTAATACAAGGTTTGAAAAAAGCAATTGATTTGAATATCAAAGAGTTAATCTCATACGGTGATTCCAAGATCATCGTCAGATAGGTTCGTTACTCCATTCACTGTCTATCTGAACATTTACAGAGTTATCAACGAGAGGTATGGAACCTTATTTCACATTTTGATGCATTTAACATAATTTATGTTCGTAGAAGTCAAAATCAGGAAGCATATTTATTGGCAAATGTAGCATTAAAGTTAATTCCGTCAGAAAATCTTACATCAGATTTCTTTTCAGTTGAATTGATTTTTAGACCTTCCATACCAGATAATATTTTTAACTGGCATGTATTTGATAATGATGTGTAGGTGCTGAATTTTTTGATGAATGAAGATACCTTTAAATATTCAGCCATTGACAAAGTTTATCATGACGAAAATCTACGGGATTTTTCGGTACTAAATGATTTTTGTTCAGTTGAAAAGGATTTTGAAAAGGTAAAACCAGTCCCTAATTCAGTACTAAGATTAGAAAAGTTCTTTGATCTGCAGGATAAATTTAGATTTGTCCCTAATTGTAAAACTAATAGCTCTCAAATGAGGTATGAAACCATAAATTTAGGAACAGAACTGAACCCCCAAACTATTAATCTAGGCATAGATTGCAACCCCGCAGAAAAAACAGCATTCATAAAATTGTTTAAGGAATTTAAGGATGTCTTTGCATGGACATATGATGACTTGAAAACCTTCAACACACAAGTCATGCAACACATAATTCCAATTAAATAGGAGTCAAAACCTTTTCAACAAAAGCTAAGGAAATATCACCCGTCACTAGAACCGACAATTAAGAAGGAACTAAATAAATTGTTAGCTGCCAAGATTATTTTTCCCATCAAGCATACTCAGTGGGTAGCAAACTTAGTTCCATTCAGGAAGAAAAATTGGGATATTAGGTTATGTGTAGATTTTAGAAATCTGAATAAGTCTTCTGAAAAGGATAATTACCCAGTTCCTCCCATGGAACAAATTCTTCAAAAGGTGTCTGGGTCTGAGATACTGTCACTCCTTGATGGTTTCTCAGGATACAACCAAATATTAGTTTCCCTAGATGACCAATTGAAAATAGCTTTTAGAACTCCATGGGGAACATATGCTTACCACAATATGCCCTTTGGGTTAATTAATGTTGGAGCAACCTTTCAAAGAGCAATGGATATTTATTTTAGAGGCTTAATTAACCATTCAGTTGTTGTCTATTTGGATGACGTTACTGTATATTCTAAACATCGACGTGATCATCTTAATCATCTTAGAAAGGTATTTGAACGATGTAGAAAATTTGGAATATCCTTAAATCCTAAAAAAACAATATTTGCTATTTCAGAAGGTATTTTACTAGGTTGCGTGGTTTCAAAACATGGAATCATGATTGATTTTGAAATAACCCAAGCCATTTCAAAAATAACTTATCCTTCTAGCAAGAAAGCAATGCAATCATTTCTCGGCAAAATAAATTTTGTTAGGAGATTCATTCCCAATTTCTCCAAAATCATTCGTCCTTTGCAGAAAATGATTAAGAAAGACGTTATTTTTAATTGGGGACAAACTGAAAAAGAATCATTTCAGAAAATTTTAGAGGCCATTTCAGAAGCTCCTAGCCTTCTAAGCCCAGATTTTAACAAAGATTTCATATTGTATACTTTTACTTCTGATATTTCATATGCAGCAGTTTTAACCCAATTAAATCAGCAAAATAACAAAGTACCAATCTCCTTCATGAGTTCAAATTTCAAAGGTGCTGAACTTAATTATCATGAAGTTGATAAACAAGCTTTTGCTGTTTTTAAAGCTGTTAAACATTTTCGTCCATATTTATTGAAATCTAAAATGAAAATAATAGTCCCTTATTCCTCAGTCAGAAACTTGCTAGTGCAAAAGGATTTAGGTGAGAAAAGAGCACCTTGGATGACAGCCCTTCAAGAGTATGACTTAGAAATTAAACCCTCAACGATAGTCAAAGGTCAAGGATTATGTAAATTAGCTACTGAGGCTGCTCATCTACCTAATGATAAAGCTGAAATTGTCATTGATGAGGTTTTACTTACCAGAGAAATTTATTTTTATCCCCCACCACAAGATTCCTGGTATACAGACATAAGAATACTTTTGGAAACAAGAACTGCTCCTAATTACCTAGAACCAAAGAAGAAAAGAGCACTTAGATTGAAATCTGCTCCTTATTTATGAATTGATAATGTCCTCTTTCGGAGAAATTCAAATGGAGTATTGCTTCGATGTCTAAACAAAGACGAAACATAAGTAATTCTGAAAGAGTTACACTCTAGATCAGCAGGAGGTCATTTTGGTGGAGAAACTATTGTGCATAAAATTCTTAGGTCTGGTTATTATTGGCCTACCTTGTTTCGAGATTCCTATACTTTTGTTATAAAATGCCAGGAATGTCAACTTGCTGCGGGAAGGGTTAAGAAACCTACTTTTCCTTTACAACCTGTTTCAGTTGAAAGACCCTTTCAACAATGGAGTATTGATATAGTAGGGCCAATAAATCCTCCCTCATCTAAGCAACACAAATATATAATAACTGCAACTAATTATTTTACTCGTTGGGAAGAAGATGCACCATTAAGGGTTGTAAATACCAATCAGGTTATATTGTTTTTAGAATTCTTTATCATAACAAGATTTGGTATTCCAGATTCCCTCGTCTTTGATAATGCTTCATATTTTTCATCAATTGAGTTAACTCAGTTTTCCTTAGAGAATGGAATAAGAATAAGGTATTCAACTAATTACCATCCTCATGGAAATGGTTTAGCTGAATCAACAAACAAAAATTTATTGAAAATTCTCAAAAGAACTATTTCAGCTCGTCATCGAGATTGGCATACAGAATTAGCCAATTCCCTTTGGGCAGACAGAGTAACCCCTAAGGCTGCGATAGGTAACTCACCCTTCTTCTTAGTATATGGAACTGAAGCTATTTTACCACCGAATTTATTCTTACCTTCATTACAGTTAGGTCAGTCTGTTCAAGATGAAGAGTGTCCAAAAATGGAAAAGAGAATTAATACTTTGCTAAAGATTGAAGAAGAAAGAGAAAATTCAAACATCACTTTACAAAACACCAACAAATTGTGAAGTCTTGGTTTGACCAATCCTTTAGTTCCAATCGAGAATTTCAGGTGGGAGACTTAGTTTTGAAAAGGGATAAAGTTCATGAGGAAAAAGGAGATCATACTAAGTTTCAGAATCTTTGGTTAGGTCCCTTCATTATTGCTGAGAAGATAGGTCCAAGTACCTTTCGATTACAAACACTTGAAGGTCAGTTCGAAACATTCCCAGTGAATGGACTAATCCTGAAAAATATTTCTGTTAATATTTTTGGTCTTAAAATGTATATAATTTGTTTTTTTGTTTATAAATAAATTTATATTTTTGTATATAAACTGAATTATAGTTCATAGAATTTAAGGATGATGAGAAATTCCTAAAACTTTTGTAACTTTCAAACATCATTCTGTTATTGCAGCCATTTTCAATTCTATTAGTTAAATATTTCAAACTATCAAATTTTTGAATATAATCAGTCAATAATCTTTAGATAGCAACTGAAAAAATAAATGTAAATAAATAAACCTTCTAGTTTAAAAAGAATCAGTTTGCTCATGAGCTTGAAAAATTATGATACTGGACTGAAATCTTTTAAAAATTTGTTCAGGATGATCAAGGTTTCTTAAATCTATAAAAGACCTATCATTATTGTATTTTTAAGTGTTACTCAGATTATTCCTCACCTTTTTATTTCTTATAAAAGTTGGGATAGCTTATTAAATGTCTTTTTCGAAGCTTGTACTTTTTAAAAACTCTTACAGATCTCTACCATCAGTCTTCAAAAGTAATTATGATCTGAAAACTTTTTAGAATTTGTTCCAGTCAATAAAATGCTAAAATGAGAGACGGAAGGTCTTAGTAATAAGCCGATATGTTCAGAATCATAAATATCACTAGTATGACATTATTAGGAAACTAGTAATGGCTTTTGGTTTAACAAACCAAGAGATAAGGGGTCTCATCACGAGCCAGCTGATTCATTTTCTGGTGATATTAATGACTGACATTACCATTTGGTCACCATGCTGGGTAATGATCTCTCATTTTATAAAATTTAAAAGATGAAAGTGAATAAAGAAAATATAAATTTTGACTAAAGAATAGGAGGTCTCATCACGAGCCATCTTTCTTATTCCAGATAGTTCTCGTGAATGATACTATCACATTGGGATACCATACCTAGATAGTAGTCTTCAATCAAAATTATTGTTTAAAGAAAAGAAAAGCAAACAAAAAAAATTTATTATGTTTATGGAACAGATTCTGGAAAGTTTTCGGAAAAGTAGATTTCTATACTCTATGCTGATGGTGTAGGTTATTATTACTATGAAGTATTTTGTTTCGATCAGGATATTTTTAAGTTTATCCCTAACTAGATCTTTGTTTCAAAAGATGGAATATTTCTGAGTTATACTTATGAATATGAATAAAAATAATGGTTTTTATTTAGATAAAGAATTTTTGATTGTTTTTAATGAGTTTTAAGATTTTGTTTAGATCATTTATAAGTTGTATGAGCATAGATAACTTGTTCATCCAGGTCGTCACCATTTGTTGGCAGTTAGCAACAACCCCTTCATTTTTCATTAAGATGAAGGGAGATCAGCTCTCTTTTATGATTTAATTTTAAAAGATTATAAAAGAGTGCCTTCAGAATCTTCGATTCTGAAGGTACTCTCAATTGTAGAAGAGTCAAATGACAACATTTTCATAATTTTGATAATTAGCAGCTGTTAGTTTCATAGATTTTTATATAATCAATTCTATCATTAATTAATCTATTTGATTATATATGTTGATTTAAGAAATTTCAAGGGATAGTATGCTAATTGGGGTTCAACGAAAACATATTTTGAATTTGTTTGAAGTTGGTTATTGATAAGATATTATAAAGTTCTGAAAATCCTAGAACTTGAGGTGAATTATTAAATTAAAATTTTTATTAAAACCTAAAAAGTTCACATTTTATAGGTAACTTAATATCATATCATTATTTTGTAAAAATTGTGTATATATAGCTAGTGAAAAAGCAAATAAATAAATATCATTTTGAAATCTTTATATGCCATAGTTTGATGGATTTGCATCCTATCAAATTCGATTGGGGATATTAATGGATGAGGTTTTGTAAAGTCTTAAGACTATATTTCAAAATGAAACTTTATGTATATACATGGCCCAAATGTTAATTCGGATCATTAGTCAGTTGTAGTGCAAAACATTAGGGTTTATGGTTTTGACACTATATCGTCATATTAATAAACGCGACCACCTTTCATGTATAATCTGGAGGAGATCATCAATTGACCATTTTCATAAGGATACATGACCCATATGTCAAATAAATAACACCTGTTACTTGGATCGCTGCGTTGGCATGAAGATTTGGCTAACACTTTGCGATTAATTGACAGCTGTAAATGTATTAATGAATTGTATCAGCGGGATTTAATGTTGTATATGAATGATAACCATTCTATTTTGTAATGTTGTACGAGATCATCATGCCAAACTATTTGTAATCAATGTATTGATTCATGATCCATCAATCAAATGATCCCTGATATGTAGAATTGGTTAAGATTTACAGTTAGTCGTGGTTAGTCATGCATTTATCATAACAGAGCACTGGCTGTAGCGTTCATCATCTCTAAGTTCAGTTAAAATGGCCATACTTAGAGCCCTCATCTCTGTCAAGTATGAAGCATGTGAGGATTTGACATTTCATATCATGCCATACACCTGGATACCTATCCCTTCCCTCTTCACAACTCCATTCATTTTATTTCGTAACTAGGATAGTGGTGAGGAAGCCATGGCTCTGCTTAGTCGTTTTGAAATCTCAGGGTCAGAGCTTATAGAAGCCGATGAGAAATTTTCCCTTGTATTTGAGAAGATTGGTTGGGGTCAGTTCTTTAGGTGCTTCAGCGGCCATAACGTGGAGGTCACCAAACAGTTTGCTCTGAGTTTGAAAGAAAACGTAGCACATATTGGGGATTTCAAGTTCATCATTGATGAAGACAAAATTGCAGAGGCAACGAAGCTCCCACAGACTGGAGAATGGTAGTTTAAAGGTGGGAAAGTTAATAAGAAGAAGTGTCAGTCCTTGTTGTTTCCTTTGCCGGCTAGTGCAAAAATGAATATTGGGATTTCAGTCAAGTTTCTGAAGCCGGAATGGCGAGCATTCTATGAGATTTTGGTCAAGTACGTATCATGCGATGGACGATTTTCTTACCTACATTATTATCACCTACGACTGCTGTTAGCATTAAAAGGCTGTAAACTTAATCTACCATTTTATCTTTAGCAAAGTCTGAAAAAAATGTCGCATTCGGTTCAAGTTTTGGTAATCCTGATAGAAGTCTATTTCATCATGGTTTAGTCAAAATTATAATACAACATCAGCTGTCTCTTAATGGAAAATCGTGGGATGAATTTTTAATTGAATGTCAATTTGGGCCGACTCAATATTGGCCAACCCATCCCCCAAAGACCCGCAGGAAACGAAAGGCTACTGTAAAATCCGAAGTTAGTAATGTTCAAGAGGCTGAATCAAAGGATAAAGAGCTTCAGGAAGCCAATCCACCCATAAATACTGGTATCAGTGATGATGGGGTCGGGAACATAGCTCCCTGTTACTATGAAACAATCTTGAACCAATCTCCATCTGAAAAACGTTGTAGTACACCTGCAAAGACAGGGGACAAATTAACCAAAACTGAAGATGTTAATGCTGTTGATTATAAAAACCTCTCTGAGTTAAATAATCCTCGAAGACATGGCGATGAGTCAATGCATAAAATAGAACAACTAGCGTAGGTATGCTGTGACAGAGAAGGTTTCGAATCAAAAAATATTGTGTTTGTTTGTACGAGAAGGGTTACTAGAAGCATGAACAATACACCTATAGCTTCTATTCCTATGACTACTCAACAGAGTACTCAGCCAACAATTATCCATCTTGAGGACGGCGTTCTATCGTCGGTTCCCGAAACCACCTGTATGGATGATCCTACTCTTATAAAGAATAATAGTGCAAAATTGACCAAAGACATTACAGAGTCGGGTAAGGCAGAAGTTTCTCCATCATGTATGGACGCCTATGGTTCAGGCCCCGAGCCATGTTTGGTGAGCTTTCCATCACCTGTTCAAGACGTAGATAAACCTGATTCTTCTCAGGTAGCAGATTCGTGCCATGACAAGGAGGAGGAAACTCTCTAACAAGTCCTGGACAAGGTATACGAGACTAAGATTATAGAATTGAAAGATGAACTTAAACAGTGTCAATCTAATGCAGCTTTGATAGAGGTGGAAAATAAGACGTTCAGGGAGGAGTTGTTGAGTTGGATTAACAGGTGGAAAGAAATGAACATAAAAAAGAACCAATATAAAAAGGTGAAAAAATAAATGATAGGTACAAATCAACATCTGCTTGAACAAGTAGAAAAACAAAAGTTAGTGATCATCACACTTAAAGCCAAACTAGCCGAAGCCAGAAGAGTGGTCGATCTACAAAATAGAACCTGAAGATTATTTCTATTTTCAGTTTTGTGGTTTGTCTCTCTGTCAATGGGTAACAAGAGTTTTTTTTGTGCATGCCTGTAAAATCGCAGATTTTACAGGCACACATATAAATTATAGTTTCTTTTGTTATTTCTGTTAAAATTGGTTTTTAATAAAATTCTTTTGCTTGTTTAAAACAGGTGGGCATGCCACCGCTATCCTCTACAGTTTCAGGACGTTTCTAATATTCTGGATTTAAGTTGGAAGACGTGAATGTTTATTAAAGATTGGAATTTCGACACAGCCATGAATTTGCCAGTTCCTTTAAACCAGCAAATGTTTCAGGCTAGTTGTTTTTATTGTTATCTCCTAGTGACAAGTGTCTGATGAAAAGAGATTTTATACTCTTTGATAGCGATAGGACTCCTATAATCTTGCATATAGCATTTATAGAAAAACTGAATCGAAAGACTGGTAGTATTATATAAGTTGGTAATTTTTATGAGATAAAGGGGGATTAAGTGACTGAAGCAAAAATACTCAAAATACTATTTTGATACTAGTTTTGTTCCTAGCTGAAGTTTTATCTTTGGAAATGGGATGTGACTAGAAATCTCCAAGTTGATATCGTGTTTGGTATTATTTTGGATACTCTTTATATTTCAGTATATAATCTTCTATCTTTAACCTTAATGCAGTATACTTGGTTATGCTTGTGTTTATTATCAGTATTACACTTTGTCAACACAATATTTTATTTGAATTAGTATGTCATTGTAACTGAATTGATCAGTGTTTCTACTGAAAATTTAAGATATAATGATATATACTTATGTCTGCTAGATATCATTTGTATTTTTGCAGTGATTTCATGCTGAACATTATCTCTTATTCAAATATATAATATTGGTTATTAATTGTTAATTAATTAGACATTACAGAAAATTTGAAGTAATTGTTTATTTCAGTTTCTCTGATAAGTTATTTTATAGCAGAATGATTTAGTGTGTATGGTTTAAATATTTTTGTTGAGATCTTACCTCTTATCTTTATGTTCATCATTATATTAATTCATAATTAATATAATATTTAAAATCGCTCTCAGCTGAGATAGGATAGATAGGATAGATAGGATAGTTAAGATAGTTCAGTTATTATTATCCTAGTATAGTTTACATTTAACAGTTGTTAAATAGAATTTGTGTAAGGTTAGAATAATTTTAATAGTCTTTTATATTTAGAAAATTAAATATAAAATCTTCAAAAATCGAAGACTTTCCTTAAGAATGCAATTGTAGGATAACTTAGGTAGTTGAAAATAATTTTAGGGTTTATTTAGACAGAAATAATATTAGGATAGATTTTTACTGAATTTTAGTTTCTCCTTAAGAGAAAAATTCAGTTGGTAGCAGGACCATAACCTGCGAGATTTTGCTATTCCAAACACACCGGAAGCTGCTCTAAGCTGATTGTGTGGGCATAATCTCCTTGTTGGCCTAGGTCAGAAAATCAGGCCAACATGACGTTATGGTCATGCATTCATTTGTAGACATTGTGGGTTGCATTCATTTGTGAACAATGTGATTCCACCATTCTTTATGGTGTGGGTGATTTCGCATTAAGTTTTGGATGGTGTGTTGTGTTTTCATGTGCATCATTGCAGGTGATACTCAAGATGATGAAGCTTAATATGATGTGATGTGATGTGATGCTCGTGATGATACGATGATATTTGATTCTCATGATGATGTAACGAGATGTCACGTTCGTGATGATGCGATGAGATGTAATGCTCATGATGATGTGACAAGATGTGATTCTCATGATGATGTCATGAGATGTGATTCTCGTGATAATGTGACGAGATGTGATGCTCGTGATGATGCAATGAGATGTGATGCTTGTAATGATGTGATGATATGTGATCCATATTATGATGTGTCGAGATGCAATGCTCATGATTATTTTCTCATGATATGATGCTTGAGATGTGATGCTCTGTGATGATGATGTTCCATAGATGATGATGATGTTGATGTAGTTCTGAAAACTTCCTATTATGTATAGACTTACCAGTCAGTTGTACAAATGTATTGTTGTGTTATATAATACCTTCCTTGTTAATAGGGAGTGTAAAAGAAATGTAAGTGCATAAGATATTCTATTTTGTACTATTAATATTACTACCCCTTTCAAAGACATTGTTCCTCCGATTAGGTATGTCATTGATGTATTTGGTCTTGTAAATTATCCAGGCAAAACATTTGTTGTAAGTCGGGACAATAGTACCCAAAAAAGTATTATTAAAATGTATTTTTGAGTATCCCAAGGAAATTATCCCTTGTCTCTTAGCTGATTAGTATAAATAGGAGAGGCACCTCTCTCATTTGGACATGGTGTGCACTCAATCAAGTTCGATAGAGGAGTATAAATAGTCCATCCAAGGAGAAGGAAGTTGTATAGTCTTATTTCTTGGATCTGACATTGTACATGGTTGAATTCTATATTAAGGAAGTTCTGCTGGGTTTAATTCTCACCCACAAGGGTTTCCCAGGATAAATCTTTTTGTTCTCTTTTCTATTTTGTTTATTGTTCTTTTGGTGATCCTTTTTTTGGCATAATTTTTTTTTGAAGAAATATTAACAACCTATATGATATTCTATTGGTTGAGAAAGGTCCTCTAGTTTTTTACCTTCAAAATAATATGTTATTTTAGGAGGTTGAATCCCGAAACTATGCCCTAGCATTCGCTTAACATATTCTACAAAATCAATATTCTTAATCCACAACATTATTGTTTTTCCCTAATGAGACTAAACCATTATTTGGTAGTTATCAGAGGTTTCAGTCCTATTAATGCATAAATCCACCCCTAAGTAGGTATCAATATATAATCTATAGAGGGTTTCGAAAACCTTAGACAATTCCATGAGGAGATCATAAAACCTCAAAGGAACAAAAAATTTTCTTTTATTTTCGAATATCATTGGAGATCATACAAATTACTCAAAACAATGGAAAGGTTTATTCCATCCCGAAGAGGAAATCCATCTTTCATCTAAAGGAAGATTAAAAAATTCTGATAGAATGAAATTACATAATTCCCAAGAAGCAACATTAACCTTATATGCAGATAAACAGATCCAAACAAACTCATGATGACATATGTTAGGCATCCACATGCCTTTCATAGACCCAAAAGGAATCGTAAATATGATGGATAGGGTTTTGTAGGCATTGACAGTGGACACATGTGTGACTGGGGGGCACCTTTAATAACTACTTAATAATATTATAATAACTATATAATGTATAATATAAAGGTGAATCCATGAAGATGGGTAACACTCTTTTACCAAAAGCAATGACAATTTTTTTTATTTTTTACTCATTTATTAAATTGAAGCTCTCAAAACTCATATATGCTTTGTGAATTCCGAGATGTAACAAAAACAATGTTGGGAATTATGTTTCCTTTCCACCTATATTTTTCTTTTTAAATAATAAAGTTATTATTTAATTTTTCAAAATCACATTTAATGATATGTTTGTTCTTATAAATTTTATAAAAAGTTAACAAGTTTCGTGTGTGTAAGTAAAATAATTTAATGAAAACGGTCGTACATTTGATTAAAAAAAATTGGGTGATCCTATTCGTGTGGGCACACGAATAAAGGCACCCAAAAAAATTTAATCAAAGTTTTTACAAAGTCATGTCAAATATATATTCTTTACACAAATCCTCTTCGAATTCAATTCAAATTAAACATACAATTATAGAATAATCATCGAATTTAATTCAAATTAAACATACAATTATAGAGTAATCATATTTAATAACATATAATTTAAATAAAAAGAAATAAAAACATACCTATCGCAACTTTCTGTAGATTTTATATGTAAATATTAGTCATGGAGAAATTGGAGTTATTGATGTGTTCAATCACATATGTGACTCCAATTACTGCAATTTATATTTACAAATAATTATAAAAGCCCTCCATAATAGTCCTTTGTTGAGTGTCTATGCAACACACACGGTGAAATTAGTCGTAGTGTCTTGATCTTTTATACTAATAACCATTGCAATTTCTCGATCGAGCATTTTTATAACACTCGATTGAGCCTCTAGTCTAGATCAGGAATTTTAAATGAAAACCCTTGATCAATCTATCAACTCTCGATCAAGGGTTAATAAAACCCTCGATCGAGCTAATTTTCTCAATCAAGGGTTTTATTAACCATTGATTGAAATTTTTAAAATTTCTTTATCGAGCTCTTATTAAAGTTCTCAATGAGCACTTTATCAATCTTTTGAAAGCTCGATCAAGCGCTTAAAAAAGCCTTCTATTGAGCTCCATTTTCAACATAGCCGCACCTTCCGCTTGCCAAAAAGTGTTACCCATATTCATGGGAATACCCATAGTAATATTATATAAATAATGGAAGGATAAAATATTGTTAATATATAATAATAATGAAGATACTAATGATGTAAAATATTCCATATTTAGTATTTAATATGTATTTATCATATATGGATATTATCTCACTGATATCTTAACCAAGATGAGGTGTATATATGATTAAATATTTCCAAATAGAAAGATGACACAAAATCATCCTTGACTTTTATATGTCCAACACAACAATTCTTGTTGACTCAATTCTTTGAATTTAATTGCTTATTGAATTTTCAATTCAACAAGCACGATTTTTATTATTTAACCCATTTTACCCCAAATTTCCTCTAATGCATTGATCATGTCTTGGATTCCTTAACCAGAAAACAATGCTTCTATTTCCTTTAAATACTCAATGGATACAACTAGATTAAAATAGTCTCAAAAAGATAAAATAAAATCACTTTCACTTTCCCTTGGGGAACTTTCACTTATCATGTCCTTAAGTTTTGTCTTTTGAAATTCACCCAACACCTTTCAATGAGTTGTTTTAAGAATATTGCTTTATTTTATCCATGACTATGTACAAGTCTATGGGGATTACTTTGAACAATCCTTTTCTAAGCTAAAAAAAATTCCTCTAAAAATGCCAAAACATGAACCTCTCTTTAAGTAATGGAATGTTGCATGATGATGACTAAAGTATTGTGTTAGGGCAACATATTTCTTCAAAAGGTAATGAAGTTAACCTTACAAATTTTATTGTTATTAACAAACTCTTTGTTCTACAAACACATAAACACATTAGGAGTTTGATGAGGCACACTAGTTATTATAGAATGTTCACTTATGAATTTTGCAAAATTGATGCACCTTTAGCTATCCATGTTTCTAGAAATGTTGTATTTTCTTGGACACTAGATTGTCAAAAATCATATAAAATTCTAAAGGAAAAACTCATAACAACCCATGTTTTGTATGGTTCTAATTGGAATTCACCTTTTCATATTAATATTGATTCTTCTAATAAAATTTTGGGTGCAATTCTCAACTAGAATGGTGTTGCATAGATATACCCTATTTATTACATCAATTACATTCTCACTAGTGAAGAGCTTGTTTTTTTATGCATATGATATTAATAAATTTCACCATCATAGGTATTTTCTACTTGTTCAAACCAATAATTCTTCCATTAAATATTTGATGAATAGACAAATAATAAATGGTATAATTATTCATTGGCTATTACTCCAAGAATTTAATTTGACTATTCTTGATAACCTTGGTCAGAAAAATGTTGTGATATATTTCCTATCGTAAGTACCTATCAAGTTGTAGTATGAACCACTAGATTAATATTTTATTAATTAACCTTTGTTTATTGTATGTTTTCAAACACCATGGTATTATTCCATAGGTTATTTTGTTTCCCCACCCCGTGAATTAATTGGTATATCTTGTCTCTCTTTTTGTCTTACTTCTCTCATTTAGGGATATAACTCTAAATCAGTAATACCACAAATGGAGGGGAAACAAGAGGAAAGGGGTCTCTACGAGGGGTTGCAAAGATAGGGAGATATTTATAGGATGCACTTTCCTACATCACACTAGGAAATTGAGCCATTCCTTAGGCTAAAGGGGGGTTCCCTTGATGTTTCTAAAGAATATGTCTTGGTCTGTCACCATAGGAATACCTTTATTATCTATGAAAATCATTTGAATAGATTTACAAAAGTGACAAATAATGCATGGATTTGATCTTTTCTAATTTTTGGGAGGTTTTGAATTTTCCTTTTTAAGTTGAAAGGGTGTAAACATAGTGCAAATAGAAAAATATTAAACAAGACTATTGTTATAGGACTCCTTAATCACATATTCATAACTCTAATAAACATGTAAGATCATGAATATATAATACATAAGAGAGATAGAAATACATTCTTTATAAAAGCATTCATGATAGAAAAAAATAAAACATGGAGAAGATGTACCTGTATGCATCGATTTATTCAACAAGATGGAAGGAAATAATAATGGTATGTATGATATTTTATTGTTTTATATAGCATCAATTTTCCTTTCTGTTGATTACACAACGTAATAAATTGTTGTTCTTTGAATTACAATAGCAGGCACCATAAAGGTCTCTTTAACTTAGTAATAGGCCTATTTCTTTTACTTCTAAAAAAATGGGCTTCAGATAGTGTTTACAAAGAGAAGGAGAATGATACTTGGATGAAAAAATGGCGTTGATGTTGCAAATCCCATTGCACTTAGGTCATGAAATGTTTTGGTACCCTAATAGTATGAAAATGCCCAATCTTTTTCTCTATTATTGAGGATTCCTTTTTAAAACATTATTCTCTTTGTGTGGTAGTTGGCCCATACTTGAAATAGCATGAGTGTTATTTACATCTAGTTCACCTTAGTACCATTTTAATTCCATTATTCCTTGTTAGATATTTATATATCCTCCCTTATTAGTCATTGATTCTTGGTTCTTCTTGCACCTTCCAATTTAGAAGGAGAAATCTATGAGGTCCATGGCTAGTCTAGAATTCTATGTGCCATCAAGACAACTTCTTTTTATACCTCCCCTTGTTGTATTTTTGTAGTGTAATAATGTACAATGATAATAATTCTCCAGCCAAAACTCACTAATAGTACTTATTCCCTTCAAACTTATGAAAGACTTGTCCAATTCTATAAGAGGGGTAAATTCAATATCCCCTAGGGATTGAGTCATCCTAGACAATAAATCCCAAGTGGAAATGGAGGGATGTAATTGATTGTAATTTTAAATAGTAAATGGGATTGGTTTCTTATTATGCACAAATATTATATAATGGGTGGAGTCTTCTACTATTATCTTATATGGATCCATAGGGTGCAACTTAACTCTAATTATTATAGGGATGAGGTAAACCATGGTTAATCAATGCACCCATATCGGTCAAGAAACATTTAATTGGATTATTTTTTTCCATTTACCTATTATAGGTATTCATTTAAATATTACACTTGTTCATACATATATATATTTCTAGGTGTATAGAGGTCCTATATCTAATGCCTAGTGGTCTTAAGGATTCTATCGAGAGAGAGTGTTAATTGCCCCTTTTTCTACTTTTGTTGTCGTGTTTCTGAAATGTACCTCATTCTCTCTATTGATGAGGTACTTATAGAATTTCTTATGTAAGTAATTAAAATCTAAATAGAATTGGAGGTGTCCTTTTAAACATGGAATATCATTGAAACCATATCCCCAAACTATTTGTTTAAGCTCTCTCAAGGTTTCATCATCCTAGGTTCAATAAAGGATTGATCAAGCATTGTATACAATGTTTCTATCTATTTTTTTAACATAACCACTTTCTTTTTATCCTCATGTCATTTCTTCTTTATCTCATCCATCTTATTCCCTTGATTCATGATCTTTTCTCTTCTTTTATCAGCAATATTTTCTATTGTGACATTTTTCATGGAACTCTCTTTTACCTTTGATTTCCATTATACGCATCCCTTATTAACAGATGAATTTTATGTCGCATGTATGATATTGATTCTTTAGATTGGGGTGGATTGCTAGCTAAATAGGATATTGATCTCTCTTTATGGGCGTTAGTGCTTTCATATCTTAGGGAGGTATTAGATTTGTTGACCTCTTCCAATTTGAATTCTATATATGTTTCATTTCCTTAAACAACCTATAGATCGAATTTTTTTTTCCATAACTTGGTTTTCTGTTATCAAGGATGCATTATTCCCTATCAAGAAGTTCAATTCATCATATAATTTTCATCTCTCTTCCAACATTTGTTGGGTGATTGGAAATATAGGGTCATATTGGAACTTTCCAACACCTTTATTCTTTCATATTTCTCTTGTAAGAGAGAAATTATCTTACCTAATTATTTCTTCCCTTTCTCATTGGAGGCCAAACTATATTGAAAATTATATTTCTCTACCTCGAATTTATCTACTCTAGAATTCAAAAATTGATTCCTTAGGTGAATGGAATCGAATAGGTTCTTTTATATCTCACTAGAGGAGGTTGATTTAAGGTATTTATCATATACTATGTTGTTGGACCCATAATCCATTCAAACACCATCCTCAAGTGGGACTTTGTATTTCTCAAATGTGGTTCAAAGAGCTCTCCAATATTGTGGTTGCATCTCAACATGGGTATTTTGAGCCAAGGGATCCAATGTAGTGACAACAAATTGTCATGTTTTGACATTATATCAGGGATACGGCCTTTATTTTATCTGGGAATTAGATACATCAACTGATGTGACTACCCCTTGGATTTCCATTCTCATTCTCTTCTATTTATCCAATATTTCTAGAGGATCACAAACCTCCATGGGATGAATTACATTATCCCATGAAGTTTGGTGCTCCATTTACTAAGAAGAAATATTAGTAAGAAAGAGAGGGTAGTGTATGAGGTGAGGTAACCTCCTCTTATTTCTGCACTACTCAGCTCTAGGAAATCCTGCTTTGCACCCTTTGGTGAATCTTTCTCTAAGGATTCCACCCTAGACTTCTTTTTATTAGGTTCTTCATGGATATATTGTTTTTCTACTTTTCTCTTTTCAATATGCTTCTATAGTGTCAGTATGTCACTTGGAGTATCATCACCTTCACTAGTTTTTATTAAATCAACATTTCCTCTTGGACTAGTGGTGCTTCCTCCTCCTCATGGATTGTCCTCACCATAATATCTTCCCTTTATTCTACCTATTGTCATGTTCCATATTTTTCCTAAGTAGTTGTATGAATGGAATCTCTAAGTTGGAAACTAGGGAGCAAATATTATTGTACTGGTGAACTATTAGATGGGGATTGAGATTATGGAGATATGTATAGAATTAGAGGCCCAAATTTATAACTAATGATGATTGGGGAAGTAAAGGTTGAGAGTAAGTTATTATTTCTGACTGGTGGTGTACTTGGATCTTCTCCCAAAGGTATCTCTTTTAACCTTTCAAGCATCTTGATTCATTCCTTTATTCCTTTGTCATGTTTCCTAACACTCTGTCGGAACATATTTCCCATATAGACCTTGGTTAATAATCTTGCATAAGGTTCCAAGTGTTTAGTGTAAGTTGTTCCATGTGAAAATGGTTCTAGTTCCTAGTCTATTGTATTGGATCCTAGTTTTTCCACATTTGACCCACTTAGACTAGTGGTTATGCCATAAAATATTGTTTTCGACTTACCCACTCCTTTCCTTATTCTATGGGGTCAATGCACCCCTCTATGCTTCATTTATGGTGTATTTATTGCATTTCCTTGTTTTAAGGAGACTAGGTGCACCCTCTTGAGGATTTGGTCAACTTGATCATTAATGCTTCAAACCTAAGCCACTAAAAAACCTCTAGCACCATCACGATGGTTACTTTAACACTTGTTGAATAGCCTAACCACTTCATGGTCCATATAGGTTCATTTCACCTCATTATGGCTACTACTTGGAGTTACACTTTGCATAATGTCATAGATTTGGGGAATTAGCCAAGATAAGCCATCATTAGTGTGATATACTCGTATGGTTTGTTGGACCCATGGTATTTGGTGGCCCATGGTATTTTCCCAAGGTACTTCATGTAATAATTCCTATATATTGCAATGGGGTTTTTATCAATAAACAGAGTGGAAAACTTCCCATTGCGGTGATTTTCCTCTGGTGTTTTATTCATATTTCTTCTATATTCTTGCTATATCTTTGTGCAAATAATTCTAAGTGAGATTTTGTTTGCTATATAGATCTAGGATGGAATGTCACATGACTCAGAACTTTTTTTTTTATGTTGCACATTCCAAAATCTTACATGGTATTAGAGCTAGCTTGTTGAAAAACAGTTTCCATTGTTGCTTCAAGTTATTACCTTTGGTCATTTGGTTTCACCTTTTGGCCTTTATCAAGCATGTTATTGAAGTAAGGAATTTCAAAGAGTGTTGCTTGCAGGTAGATGAAGAAATGGTAGAAGATTCAACAAATGATCCAATTCAACTTTCTTCCTCTGTGGCTTCCTTTTTTTCATGAAGATAACATACGAGTTTCTACCATCAATATTGTTGAAGATAATATCTTCCATATCTCATCATTTATCTTCCATTATTTTTCTATTGATTCATTAGTGTGCAAAAGAGTGACCCCTTGGATGTTTGGGAAGAAATATCAAAGCTTGGAGATGTTGCATTCTCTCTCCTTGGATCCATGCTTCTTATGCATTCCTATATGATTGCTAGCACTGATTTTCATAGTTGCACAGAGGATGGAGAATCCTTATCCATCACAATGGCACATTTGGGACTCTTGTTCCACCTTCTTGGAGCTGATTACAACCTTCTTTCGAGGTTGTTTCTTCAATATCCTTATGATTCGCTTAGGGTAACTTATATTTAAGCACTTCAAGTATCTTTTAGACATGGCACCATCGTTGGTTCAAAGTTAAATTCTGAAGAGCAGCCTTCACTCTCCTATCATTGCATTTCAGTTTTTCTACATAGTCCTAGGATTTATCATACAATCATTAGAGGAAATTTGGGGTCTAAAATGGTCCTTATAAGAAAACACACCAACAATAAATTTTGTGAGCTGGAATTCAAGAACCAATAGAATTTCAATAAAATGAGTCAACCATAATGGTTGAATTGACATATTTGTCATAAAAGAAAACTATTTTTTTTGTTCGTATTTTTGACATATCTCCCTATGTTTTTACTCAAATTCTGAGTGGGAGAACATGTTGGATGCAAAATTTAATTACACATCCAATGAGTACCCACACTACATACTTTTTACAGACCCCGCTACCCCAAAAAGAAGAAATACCTAAAAAGTATGTAGTGTGGTATTTTCAGGTATTTCTTGTTTTTGGGGTAGCGGGGTCTATCAAAAGTATGCAGTGTGGGTACTTGTTGGATGCGTAATTAAATTCAGCATCCAACAAGATCTCCCACTCATAATTTAAGTAAAAAAACAGGAAGATATGTCGAAAATACAAACAAAAAAGTAGTTTTTCTCATTCTTCCTCCAAAATTAATAACTATTATTTTATTATTTTAACTATTATTTTATTATTTTCCTTAGGAGGCCCATTTTAGACCTCAAATTTTCTCTAATGTGTACATATTCCTAATTTGGTTGAGCACATTCCACTTCTTCCCAAGAAGAAGATTCATCCATACATAGTCATTTAGTTTGGAGTGTATACGGATTTTGGTTTCTCTTTCATGTCCATTTTTTGGGGAGGATTTTTCCCATGTAGTTTTTCCTCTTTCCTCAGTTCATATGGATCAATAATGTAAAGCGTGGCCACAATCCTTGTTTCTTATTCCCTCAATAATTTCTCACAAAAATTTTGGCTTAAGGGGGGGTGTTGGAACATATTTCCCATCTAGACCTTGGTTAATAGTCTTGCATAAGGTTCCAAGTGTTTAGTGTAAGTTGTTCCATCTGAAAATGGTTCTAGTTCCTAGTCTAGTGTCTTAGATCCTAGTTTGTCCACATTTGACCCACTTAGACTAGTGGTTATGCCATAAAATATTGTTTGTTTACTTACCCAATACTTTCCTTATTTTATGGAGTCAATACGCCCCTATATTCTTCATTTATGGGGTATTTATTGCATTTTCCTATTTTAAGGAGACTGGGTGCGCCCTCTTGAGGATTTGGTCAATTTTTTCATTAATAGTAAAAAACCAAGCCACTAAACTACCTCTAGCACCCACATGATGGTTACTTTCACACTTGTTGACTAGCCTAACCACTTCATGGTCCATCTATGTTCATTTCACCTCATTGTGGCCACTACTTGGAGTTACACTTGGCACAATGTCATAGATTTGGGGAATTAGTCAAGATAAGACAACATTAATGTCAGATACTCATATGGTTTGTTGGACCCATGGTATTTGGTATCCCATGGTATTTTCCCAAGGTATTGCATGTAATAATGTCTATATATTGTATTGGATTTTTTCTCAATAAGCAGAGTGGAAAAATTCCCACTAGAGTGATTTTACTCTAGTGTTCTATCCAATATTTCTTCTCTATTCTTGTTATCTCTTTGGGAAAATAATTCTAAGTGAGATTGTTTTTTCTATCTAGATATAGGATGGAAATTCACATGACTCATACTTTTTGTTGTGATGTTGTTCATTCCAAAATATTACACCCTCCTTCCCCTAAAAATACCATGGCTTGCATCATCGGGATGGCCTTTACACTAGTACAAAATGAGAGATAAGTGACCAGGTGACCAAAAAATTTGTTCACCATGGTTTTTTCAAGGATAAATGACCAAAATTGAGAAATTTTAGGTGAGATAACTAAAAATGACCAATTTGGTAATGGGATAAGAACTAAACTAAAAATGACTAAGATAAATGACCAATTTGATCATGGGATAAGATTTAAACTAAAATGACCAATTTGATCACGAGATAAGATTTAAACTAAAATGACCACATAACAATTGGTCATTTATTTGGTCATTTTTAGTTGTGCCACTTCGACACTAGAAAATTAAAAGTTTGACAACAAATTTGTACAATTTACTAAATTTTAACACTGTAGATGGATTCAGAGACCCCCTAGAATTAACACTGCATATGGATTCGAAGACCCCCTAGATTTGAATCCATATGCAGTGTTAAAATTTAGTAAAGTGTAACATTGTAAATCATGAATTCGAAGACATGAGTGATCATGTAAATTGTGCCACTTGACATAGACAATGCTAGTAAAAAATTGTAATTCGAGTCATGACACAATTTACATGATCATATAATGATGTATATCACATGTTAAATATCCATGATATAAATATAGACTATTTAATGTATTTAGTGATAAGTCTATATTATAAAATAATAATCAAGGGTTTTCCCTCTGAAAACTTGTGGTAATAACTATATAATATAGAATAATTAATCAATATGTTGATAATTACTATATAATATGATTATATATTATACTAATCTAAGGAATTAATAATTCTTTGAAAAGATTATATATTAAAAGAATCTAATGGATTAATAATTCTATGAAAATATTTTTTTATGTTCCATTCGACATGGAATACCATTACATGGGCTAAGGGAAAATGGACAAAGGATTATGGCACATGGTTACAAAAGAAAAACGTTGGAAATCCATATTGTCCACCACCATGATGCCGATACAGGACCTCGCGGCCTTCGATGATGATGAGGATGGAGCTCCACAAATGACCATGGAGATGTAGGTCGATGCAACTACCAAGTATATCGTTAGAGTTGAGTTTGCATTACTCGGTTTCAATGGAGTTGCATTACGAGGGTTATACAACCCTTAATTGGTACCAAATTTTTGTCTTTGGTAGCAGGAAAGGGGGTTTCTATGGGTATGAGAGGCGATGGGGTGTGAAATCAGGGGTTAGGGAATTTAATAACTAACTCCAATTGGACATGCATTTTTGGGTTTGGAAATATTATAAGAGACTCGTAGAAATGGATATAAACACGACAATTAACAAAAATTAGAGGCTTTTGAAGAGGCGAGCGAGGCCTTCTGTAGGAACAGAGTACAAATCTACCTCTCCTTCTCAAATTAGTATAGATATATCTATTATTATTGTTTAAATTTCCCTTTGTACTATATGAAGTCGAGTAATACCCCATGCTTGCTGCCTTAAAACCGATGTGAAAGCGAGCAGATTGACATTGAAATAGCCTAGGTAACCCGTTAAGTTACAACTTAGGAATAATTAATTGATTTCCCTGTTCGTCGATCTATAAACTATCAAGATCATCATGTTGATTAGTCCTTTTTTTTTCAACCAAGATTTTATTTTGTAATATTTTTCAGGAACCCAAACCTCATTTCCACTAAAAATATGAGGTGGTGAACCTTATGTTTACAATTCCATAATATTCATCCTTCCTAAGTAGGGTTTTTCCAGTTCCATTCTGACAGCTGCAACGTTCCTTCCTAAGCATGGTTTTTCCAGTTCCTTTCTAACATTGGAAACGTTCCTTCCTAAGTAGGGGTTTTCTAGTTCGTTTCTGGTAAGGCATTCCCATAAATCGATATTTCTAGATCTGGGTGTATTTCTAGTAGCTTTAAAACTAGTTTGCCTATGTGTTAAAGGGTGTTTTTTTGTCGATTCAAAATTACATGAATATGCTTGAATTTTGTGGTTCAAAACAACTTGTGTTCAGACCTAATGTATGATAGAAGTTGGATCAAGAATTGTTAGGATATTTAGACACTTAGGAGTTAGTTAAGATCAACTTGTGTAATATATCCGTTAGGTAAAAGTGTGTTTATTTAGTATGCATTAGTATGCATTTGTAAATATTCTAATCCACCGGTCACGATATGTTCTAAACATAGAGTGATCCGACGGTTCAACTTCTCTTAGATCATACCTACCATTGATCCGTGGCTTAACACCCAATTGGTCTATGATCTCTATTTAAAGAGCATAGAGGGTCCTTGGTTAGTTGATCGATTATGAGAAGCTCATGTAACTTTCTTTCTTTTGCATAATAAATTGCTCCAAGTAGCTATTTGGCTAGGGTCGTGGACTGTTTCCCTCTCGAGGGTTTTAACCACGTGACAAAAATCAGTGTGTTGATCTATGATATATTTGTGTGAAGCTGTATCTAAATGTGTTCAGTCTTTTGGGAGTACCCTGTGTACCTGAACATGGTATCAGAGCTTTTATGAAGAGTCACTTTCGGTTTTGATCAAGATCTGGAACCGGTGTTGCTGAAACTTTGAAGGGGTTTCTGGTTCTATATTTTCTATGCATTTTTGGCCTATGAGAGCTATTCCATTGTGTCCGGAGCACCATTTCCATTTGGAAATAGTTTTCGTTTCACCGAAAACCGTTTCCGTTTGTTCCAAAAACACTCATTTCGGCAAATCTAAAGGTATAATGTTGCAGTGACAGATTTGTTTTATTTTTTAAAAAATCACTCATATTTGATCAGTATTATTATTAGATATTTTTGTTTTAGTATCGGATTGTTGTCTTCCCTAGCTGCGTATGCTCTTTGCCGTGCACCTTGCGCGATCGCGGCGAATTAGAAACAGCGAGGGGAATTTTTTTTTCGTGTCTTCTCGGCTACGTATGCTCTTTGTTGTGCACCTTGTGCGATCACAACAAATTAGAAATAGCAAGAAAACTTGAAAACATAGACTTTATGGGTAAGCTAACCAAGATCTAACCCCATTGTGTGGAAAAAGTTTTTTTTGTTTTTGTTTTTCATTTTTTTTGTGATTTGCAAGAAAAGAAAGCAAGCATGGAAAACGAGAGAGAAGAGTAAAAAAAAAAAAAGCCCCCTTCCTCTTTCCATACTTTTACGTACATTTTAAACTTAGCTCACTTGGCCCAAAGTTGCTTTACACCTTGATAAGTCTTGAGTTCAAATATTATCAAGCTACTTTTAGTGCATGCAATTTCTATTTTCAAGTTACTTTATTGTAAAAGTGCATCTCACATTAATAAAATAAAATAAAAGTGAGTCACTTAAGTCTTTTAATTTATTGCCGCACTATTTAAAAAGTCACATTATTGTAAAAGTGAACATCACTTATTCTACAAAAGTGATTCACTTCAAAGCAACTTTATTGTAAAAGTGATTGTCAAAGGTTGATCTTGGGAAGAGGGGGTTTCTTTTTTTTAGTTGGTCAAGTTAATATCTGCCATGTCACTATTGGGGACATCTTCAACATTTTCTTTGATCAAGCATAACTTCATCATCCGGAATCAGTTTTAAGTGCCGTTTTTTTTTAAAACCGCATATTTTTTCGAGCTCTTTGCATCCAGATAGTTAGTTTCTATTTTTTCAGCCATTATTTTATAGTATGGCTTCCCCTTGTGATATTATACTTACAAGTTCTAGCTATTTCTCATGGAAATCTCGTATGGAGGATGTTCTGCAAAGTAGGGGACTTTTCAAGATAACCTCAAGGAAAGAAACAAAACCCACTGATGATGATAAGAAAATTAAATGGGAAAATAGATGTGATGAAGCTCGTGGATTGATTAGGATGTCAATATCTACTGATTTGCGATTCCACATATCTGGAATTGATGAACCTAATAAAGCTTGGGAAAAGTTGGAATCTGTGTTTGGTAAACACAATGAAATTTGGTGTCATCAACTTGAGAATGAGTTGCTTTCCTTGAATCCAAATGATTTTTCATGCATTCAAGACTATTTATCTAAGTATAAAACTCTTAGACTATTATGTGCAGAATGCAAGATTAAGAAAGAAGACAAACAATGTATTTATCATATTCTTTCCAAACTTGGACTTGTATATTCTGTTTTTGTATCTACATTCTACTCCATGAAAGAATCCTTGACTGTAGCTAGCTATCAAGAACCTAGTCTTGAATCCTTTTGTGATTCCTTAATTGGAGAGCAAGATAAGCTCATTCATCTTGGAATAATTAACAATGCAGATACATTTGGGAAATCCTTATTGTCCCAACAGAAAGAAAAGTCCAAGCCTCCCAAAAAACAGAATTTTCACAATAATAAGAAAAACAACAAGGGTCGCAAACCCTCTCAGTCAGCTCCTCCCTTAAAAAATGATAAATGATTCAAGTAAAAAGGAAAGAAGACTGAGCATCATTGAAATTTTTGTGGGAAAGATAATCATGATGAATCTAAGTGTTTTAAGAAGATGGCAGCCTTAGAAGCAGCAATGAAGAAGCACCACATCATCCTAGATTCGTCTTTAGAATCTACCTCTCATGGGCATGCACTTTGTGCTTCTAGTTACTCTTATACTGCATCTTCTTCTTCTACTTCAAATGAATGGCTCACTGATTCTGGAGCATCTTATCATATGGCTAAGGATAAAGCCATCTTTTCTACTATGCATGAATGTAACACCAAATAAATATTTGTTGGTGATGATAGATCTCTAAGTGTTGTAGTTTCTGGAACAGTTCTAGTAGAAAATGGTCATTTCAGTGATGTACTATGTGTTCCAAAAATTTCCTGCAATTTGTTATCAGTCCATCAAATTACTCATTCAGGTGAAGGTAAAACTGTGACGTTTACACCTCACCAAGTTGTAAGCAAGGATTTTAAAAATCCTCAAAATATCCTTGCTACTGGAATTGTTGATGATATTACCAGGTTGTACAAATTTAACAACTTTGGGTCATCACCTTTTTCTTCAGTTTTTGTTGCTCATAGTGATAAATTGAGCAAACTTTGGCATGAGCGATTTGGTCACTTAAATTATCGCTCATTACAACAACTATGTAAAGACAAAATGGTGACTGGTCTTCTGCTGATATCTTGCAAGGATGGTGTTTGTTCCGGTTATGTACTCAGAAAACATCATCAGGACAGTTTTGACAAACGTGCCTCTTGGCACGCCTCAGTTCCCTTAGAGCTTGTGCATAGTGACTTGTGTGGCCCTCTTCCATCTGCTTCCTTTTCTGGTTTCAAATATTTCTTAGCTTTCATTGATGACTACTCTAGATGCACTTGGGTTTACTTCCTAAAACTTAAGAGAGAAGTATTTAACATGTTCTTGGCCTACAAGGCCCTTGTTGAAAAACAATCTGGTCATCAAAATTCTAAGTTAAGATTTGACAATGGAGGAGAATATGTTAACAACAAGTTCACTACTTTTTGCACTAAACAAGGAATCCAACAACAGCACACTGTTCCATATACACCACAACAAAATGGTGTAGTTGAAAGGAAGAACCGCACTTTAAAAGAAATGGATAATTGTATGATCCAATATAAGGGACTAAGTCTTCAATATTGGGCTGAGGCCATAAATTGTGCAAATTACATAGTTAATCGCACACCCACTAAATTTTTACAAGGTATAACACTGAAAGAAGCATGGAGTAAAATTAAACCAGATGTAAGCCACTTTTGTGTGTTTGGTTGTGAAGCATGGGCTCACATTCCGGATGAAAAATGGAAAGCATTGCAGCCTAAAAGTGAAAAGTGCATATTTGTTGGATATTCTGAAGATGTAAAAGGTTATAGACTTCTTCAGCCACATTCTCATGATATAATCATTAGAAGAGATGTTAAATTTGATGAAAATATCTTGGCCTACAAGCCTAACTTGGCGGGTGTGCCATCTTTGGCCTGTGAGCTTGATTCAGTGATTGCACCTTCTTCTTCTTCTTCCAGCTTCCTTGACAGGTTTCCAAATCCAGTTTCTGATGATGATAGTGAGGATGAAAATCTACCTCCACATGCTCATGTTCCTCCAATTGCACCAGCACCAATACTTCCTCAATGGGTCCGTTCAACATGTGAAGCAGCTGGTGATCTTGCCGGTGATCCTAGAGATCAACGTCGAACACGTTCTCAGTTTCAACGAGACTGTTCTCTTTTGGCTCAAGTTTCCGAGAATCATGATCTAGAAAATTTTGCAGAAGCTTTAGGAAATCCAAATTGGGATGCAGCTATGGATGAAGAATATCATTCCTTAATGGCAAACGATACTTGGGATCTTGTTCCTCTTCCAAAATGAAGAAAACGTGTTAGATGAAAATGGGTCTACAGAACTAAGTATGCATCAGATGGAAGTGTTGAAAGACTTAAGGCAATGTTAGTTGCCAAATATTTTTCCCAAGTTGAAGGGATTGACTACAATGAAACCTTTGCCCTTGTAGCAAAAATGAACTCCATTCGCCTTGTTCTTTCCCTTGCAGCCTTACATAACTGGGAATTCCATCAAATGGATGTCAAGTTTGCCTTCTTACATGGTGATTTACATGAGGAAATTTACATTGAACAACCTCCTGGATATGTTTAGAATAACTCTAGCCTTGTTTGTCTCCTTAAGAAATCCTTATATGGCCTTAAGCAAGCTCCTAGAGCTTGGTATGCCAAAATGGATAGCTTTATCCTTGACATGGGTTTTTCTAGATGCCATTCTGACCTCAATGTCTATACCAAGAAAGTAGGAAACCATATCATCATACTTGTTCTTTATGTTGATGATCTTATCCTTACTGGTAGTGACCCTAACCTTATAACCCATGTGAAATCCAGTCTTAAGCAAAATTTTGAAATGTCAGACTTAGGACATTTGCATTATTTTCTTGGTCTCCAAGTCTTGCAAACCAAAGAATGAATCTTTCTTTCCCAGTCTAAATATGCATGTGACCTTCTTCATCGCTTCCACATGGAAGATTGTAAACCAGCCCCTTCTCCCTTCCAATCTGGAGTCAAAATTTCTGCCACTTGTATTTCCCCTGAAGTAGATGCCACCTTGTATCGTCATCTTGTTGGTAGTATTTTATACTTGACTCATTCTCATCCTGACCTTTCCTTTTCCATTGGTCGTGTTTCCCATTATATGCAAACTCCTCATGAAAGTCACTGGAAAGCAGCAAAAAGAATACTTCGATATATTCGAGGCACAATTCAGTTTGGGATTCATTACAGTACAGGGGGGAAACCTTTGTTGGTTGGTTTCACTGATTCAGATTGTGCCGGTGATCCTGATGATCGAAATTCTACTATAGGTTATGTTTTTAGTCTGGGATCTGGACCTGTCACTTGGGATTATAAGAAACAACAAGCTCTTGCTCTTTCTTTAGCAGAAGCAGAATATCGAGCCACAGTTAATTCCAGTCAGAAAGCTTTATGGCTTTGACAAATCCTTTTAGAGTTTGGATTCGAGCAGCAGCAGCCTACTCCACTTTGGTGCGACAATCAAAGTGCCATCAAGCTTTCCAAATATCCAGTTCTACATCAGCGCAGCAAACACATTGAGCTACACATGCACTTCATCATAAATCTTGTTCATGATCATGTTATTGAAGTGCTCTATTTCCCTACAGATAATCAAGTTGCAGACATCTTCACCAAGTCTCTTACAGAAGCGAAGTTTTCTAAACTTCGGTCTATGTTAGGAGTTCAGGAATGTGTCCTTAAGGGGGGATGTTAGGATATTTAGACACTTAGGAGCTAGTTAAGATCAACTTGTGTAATATATCCATTAGGTAAAAGTCTGTTTCTTTAGTATGCATTAGTATGCATTTGTAAATATTCTAATCCGACGGTCATGATATGTTCTAGACATAGAGTGATATGATGGTTCAACTTCTCTTATATCATACCTACCATTGATCTGTGGCTTAACACCCAATTGGTCTATGATATCTATTTAAAGAGCTTAGAGGGTCCTTGTCTAGTTGATTGATTATGAGAAGCTCATGTAACTTTCTTTCTTTTGCATAATAAATTGCTCCAAGTAACTATTTGGCTGGGGACATGGACTGTTTCCCTCTCGAGGGTTTTAACCATGTGACAAACATCGGTGTGTTGATCTATGATCTATTTGTGTGAAGCGGTATCTGAAGGTGTTCGGTCTTTTGGGAGTACCCTGTGTACCAAAACAAGAATGAGAAGCTTGTTTCTTAACATCCTAGTTAGCTATGCCTCAAAATAATATTCAGGGGATAAATGTGGATGAGAGCTTGAAGATGAATACAAACACGATTGTTGCTGTGTGCATTTCCAGTAGGAAGTGAAGATGGAGTTAGCATTGTCACACACGCATATTTCCAATGAATCTAGGTCAAATGCACAATTAGTTTTATTTTCCTAGTTACACTATCTTGTCCTATCCCATGTAATGATAAATAATTCATATCCCTTCCCTATGATGAGTGCAATCCTATTGAATGCACTCTTGTTGACTTTATTATTTTAGGATTGGTGTAAAATTTTGGGCACATTCCTATGTACTAGTGTAAAATTAGTGTAAATGTTTGGGCACAATTACTATAAAATTTGGCTGGTAATGTTGATGTATTTGTAACTCCAGAATGTATTCATTTATATATCTTATGTATTGTACCCCGATGTTCCTATCAGGAAGTATCTGTAATGTAAACAAGTTATGTAAAGTCATTGAGGTTAACCCTCCATGATAAGTCAAGGAAATAGTCCCCACAATTGAGTTAAGGTTAAACCTCCTTGTTGATTGGAGGGAAAGGTACCCACAGTTGTGGGGAACTAGGGTTATTAGACTCTCCTAGAGAAGTCGACCCTGGAAAGTAATTGTTAAGTGAGGCCGACTTATTGGAGTGGAAATTAAGTGAATGAAAGAATATAAATAAAGAATGAGACTCTCTATTTATTACACACAGTCACTCACTCAGCCGCATGAGTGAGAGGGGAGAAGCTCTCTCAAGTGAGTGAGAGAGAGAGAGAACAACTGTTAGAGATCATCTTTTTTGTATTTGGGTTTTACTGCTGCCATTGGTGCTCATTCTGTCTTTGAGGATGTTGTGGGGTTTTCTCCTTTATGGTTTCCTTGAGGAAAATTATTTGTGTCTCTTGTCTCTTCTGATTTTTGTTGTGCATGTTATTCTCTCAGATAAGATCCTAGATCATACTGCTTAAATGATAAAAATCTAACATGGTATCAGAGCTAACCTGAGAAGAAGACACTGTGCAGCTACATAAGCTAGGGCTTATTACTTTTTAGGTCTCTCCACAATCCATTAGCAAAAGGAGGCTAGGATGAACCTCCATTGAAGGGTGCATCTTTCTGTCAAAGCAGAATTTCATTCCAGCATTTTCAGTTTGTGCTACAGGAAATTAGGGATTTTCACTGAAGAGAAATTTTTGAGTGAGCCCAGCATAGGATTTCTCTCCTCATCAAAATCAAAGTTTAGAGACCAATTTCAATATTTTTGGTTGGGAAAAACTCTAGGAAAGTCAAACCCTAGTTTGACCCTGGGCCTAAAAAACCCTAAAATACTAAAACAGGTAGATTTGGTACATTCTCCATATATCGAGATTGAATTAGTCTCGGAGGGTGCAACTTTCATAGGACTAATATAAAAATTTTATGTACCTTGTGTAAAATTTTTAGCCTTATATTCACTATATTCTGGGAGATATGCTTCCTCCAAATCAGGGTTCCAGCCTCTTCTAGGATTCATCCCTAAACAAGACAACTAGGGAGAATTGCAATATCTCGAGCTAAAAAGATAGAAATAAAATTTTCCAATATGTTCTAGATGGGGCATGGAATTTAATTTTTGTGGTAAAATTTTTATACCCCGAAGGTGAAACAGTGACATGTGGCAATCCGTACAACTTAGCTATGCTGAAAAATCCTAAAACAAGTCACCTTGGGAAAACGCTCATAAGTCCCAATTGGTGAAACCAATTCTGGTAAAACCTATGGTTTTGGAAAGAGGGCAGGTGTGGGTACCTCAATACAAAATTTCAAACATAGAGGAGCTTTAATTTTAGAGATATCGCAGAAACAGTATTAGGAATTTCTACAGAATAAATTGGTAAACTAGGGCTTCTTGTTCTGGGAGCTTCCCTCCACTATTTTCAGAAAAGGAGTACATTGGACAACTCCCCTTGAAGAGTTATATCTTTCTATCCAATAATATATGAAATATTTCAAGTTTTGAAAATTAGGGTTTCTCTGAAAAACCCTAGATCAGCTAGTTTTGGAACTAGGACAAACACCTCAAATCGGTAAGATCTAATCTTTTGTTATTTACATTTGAGGTTCTCATTTCTAAATGACTAGTCACACCAGATTGATGAAAAGCTTGGTGAAACTAACAAATTCCAAGCATGGAAGTATTGGAACTCACTTGTTCTTGAAGAAATGAATTGGACACCTACATAAGTGGAGAGGTTCCAGTTCCAGAGGGAGATGAGGCTAAAATCATTACACAAGAATAACTTGTTCAAGGCCAAGAAGATCATTGTTGATTCAATCACAGATCACCTTATACCACAAGTGTCTTCCCTAAAGAAACTGAAATAGATGTTTGATTCCTTGACCAAGCTATTTGAAGGGAAGAACATAAATCAAAAGATGAATTTGAGAAAACAGTTGAAGAATGTGAAGATCCAGAATGTAGAGACCATGCAGTCATACTTTACAAGGGTCTCTCAAATCAAAGAACAACTTGAAGCAATAGAAGAAGAAGTGGAGAATGCAAAAGTTGTGATAACCACCTTGAATGACCTTCCAGGATAATGGGATTCATTCCTTCGAGGAATGTGTGCCAGAAGGAAGTGATTACTTTCAGCAGAATCTTGGAAGAGTACACACAAGATGAAGATCGACTCATAATAAGAGAAGAGAAGATGGGAGAAACTAAAGATCAAGATCTCACCATCCAAAGAAGATCCCTTAAGCGATGAGGAATACGAAGGACTCAACTCTTGAAGAACCTCTTATCCATCTTATCATTTGGATAAGAAATGATGAATGAAGAAGATGATGAAGTTGAAGGCTCAAGAAGGATTCTAACCATGAAACAAATAAATATAAGTATTCAATTGTCATTTCATGATATTATTTTGTTATGCATTTGTTTATATTCAGTTGATGTGTTATGCATGATAGAATTTTTGCATTAATGATAGTATACTACTAATATGCATGTGATGGGTAAGCATCCCATGGTGCAATACAAATATCCATTGCTACTTATCTAGAATGAAACCTCTTTGTTGACATATTGGATTAGTTCACAATCTCAATGTTGTCCTGGTAGAGATGGACGACATTTAGAAAGTTTCTGTAAGATATGGATGAATGTTGTATTGGCTAAAATAGTTGCATGATTATATCTTAATGCAAAATAATTTTTCATTATGAACATACCTTATGAAATGTTTCTAACCATACAAATAATGCATTTGACTTGTAGGAAAGATCGCGTACAATCACCTACAAGAAAAGAAGGATGAGACTTGTTCCAAAGAACAAGTGACGACAGTTCAAGAAAGAATCCAAAATGAAGAATAATATGATGATACTTTCAAAGAAAGAAGAAATCTCAGACATAATGTAGTTATGCGAAACTATTGAGTGGCATCATTGATGCAGAGCCTTCCAACTATGAAGAAGTAACCAAGAAAAAAGGGAAGGAGAGTACCAGTTCAAGAAGAATGATGTCTAGGATGCAGAATCGAGACCTGAAGGGAAGTCTGTAGTATAGTCGATATGGATCAACAATATCCAGAATGCAATAGATGACAACATCGTGGGATACAAGGTAGGATTTGTAGCATGAGGTTTCTCATGGAAAGAAGGCATAGACTATGAAGAGACATTTGCATCTAGTGGGAGTTGAGGAACATGATAGGACGACTCATGTGTGCAAATTAAATAATACCTTGTATGAGCTTAGAAGACACCCATGGGATAACACATACATGAGGATTTTAATGAAGATCTTAAGCTTTGCTACAAGGTTGAAGATGAAAGCCTATAGAGGATGACAATCTCATAGATGGGTGAGAGAAGAACGTTTTCAAGATAGAGGATCTTAGTATCCAGTGAACCTAGATGGATACATAGAATAATAGTAGTAGAGGAAGCTACTTGTCACTCCAGTATAGGATACATAGAGTACAAAAGGCAGAGGGATAATAATGCTCCACTTCAGAGGGAGTGATTGCAGAAGATCCTGAGGTTTGACATGGTACAATAGGATGGACATATTACCAATGACTGTAGGCTTTACCTTTGCTTCAAGGTTGAAGGCAGAAGACCAGTGATGATCCTATTATATGTCAATGACTTGTTCCTGATAGGAAAACAGGAACTCATTAGAGATTCAAGAAGGAGACTTGCTGTCGAGTTCAAGATGAATAACTTGGAGATGATGAACTACTTTCTAGGCATGGAGGTATGGCAGAATGCGGATGGAATCTCCTTGGGACAAGGGAAGTATGCAGTAGAGATCTTGAAGTGGTTCAAGATGATGGAATGCAAGTCCATGGCCACATCTATGGCATCAAACCTGAAGTTATTGAGTGTTGCTTCATCAGAGACGGTTGATGCCACGATGTATCGTCGGATGATTTGTTTTTTGATGTACCCAATGAATATGAGACTAGATATTTTCTTTGTTGTGAACACATTGAGACATGTTCACATGATGCTTGCAAAGCATGCAGTGAGGTACTTGAAGGGTACAGTTGAGTATGGGCTTAAGTATGATATGAATTTGAAGATTAACCTGGAGGGTTATGTGGATACGGATTGGGCAGGCAGTGCCATTGATAAGAAGAGCACTTCAGGATGATGCTTTAGTATGATATCAGAGAGGAGCATTGAAGCTCCTATATGTGATCCATATCGAGATCTCTTGAAAGAGGGAGTTCTAGCATAACCGGTGAGACAGTTTTTTTGAGCATAAAATCCTGGTGAAGCTCGTAGGTGGCTCAGAAATAAATGGTCCTATAGGTTTTCCTCAGATGTAATAGGTCTTGGTGAAGCTTGCAAGTTATCCTTGGACATAATCAGCCCTGATGTGATTCTATGCTAGAAATGGCCAAAGTGAAGTTTGAGTAACTCAAGGAGAAACTTGGTGTTCTCTAGATTGAGGTTCCTTCCAAGAGGAAGTAATGAGTCCGTGAACCCTTCTGACATGGTGGTAGGATTGGTTCCTCCCATGGTTAGATGTAAGTGATGTGCCCTTCCGACATGGTGGTAGGTTTGGTTCCTTCCATGGTTAGATGTAAGAGCTGTGTCTTTCTGACATGATGACAGGATTGGTTCCTTCCATGGTTAGATAGATGAGATGATGACACATCCAGTATGAAAAAGGGCTTGATCTCTGTAGATTCTACATCTAGTATGAAAAAGGACTGGCTCTATGATGCCACATCTAGTATGAAAAAGGACTGGCTCTATGATGACACATCCAGTATGAAAAAGGACTGGCTCTGTGTAGATGCCACATCTAGTATGAAAAGGGACTGGATCTGTGATGCCACATCCAGTATGAAAAAATACTGGCTCTGTGATGACACATATAGTATAAAAAAGGATTGACTCTATGTAGATGCCACATCCAGTATGAAAAAGGACTGGCTCTGTGATGCCACATCTAGTATGAAAAAGGACTGGCTTTGTGATGGCACATCCAATATGAAAAAGGATTGGCTCTGTGTAGATGCCACATCCAGTATGAAAAACGATTGGCTCTATGATGCGACATCCATTATGAAAAAGGAATGGCTCTATGATGACACATCCAGTATGAAAAAGGAATAGCTCTGTGTAGATTCCACATCCACTATGAAAAAGGACTGGCTCTATGATGACACATCCAATATGAAAAGGACTGGCTCTATGTTGGTGCCACATCCAACATGAAAAGGGGTTGGCTCTGTGATGACACATCTGGTATGAAAAAGGGCTGGCTCTGTGATGATACATCCAACATGAAAAAGGGTTGGCTCTGTAGAGGACTACATCCAATATGAAAAAGGACTAGCTCTGTAGATGTGCATCTAACATGAAAAAGGGCTGGCTCTGTCTATAAATACCTACATGGAGGCTAGGCCTACACCCAGCATGAAAAAGTGTTGGTTCTATAGAACTTCCTGTGACGAGTAGAATTGAGAGATAGCACCAGTGATGATGACCTAGTGATGATCCAGCAGTGATGATCTAGATCAAGTGATGATCTAGACTTGATGATGATCCAGTGATGATCCAGACTTGATGATGATCAAGTGATGATCCAGACTTGGTGATGATCCAGTGATGATCTAGAATTAATGATGATCTAGTGATGCTCCATATCAAGTGATGATCTAGATCAAGTGATGATCCAGAATTGATGATGATCCAGTGATGCTCCAGATCAAGTGATGATATAGACTTGAAGATGATCCAGTGATGCTCTAGATCAAGTAACGATCCAGACTTGATGATGATCCAATGATGAATATGACTTGAAGATGAATATGGCTTGAATATGAACATGAACTGATGATGATCCATATTATACATAGAATACTTGTGCCGATAAATTGTGTCAAGAGAATACAATCCTATTTAAGAGGGAGTATTGATGTATTTGTAACTTCGGAATGTATTCATTTGTATATCTTATGTATTGTACCCCAATGTTCCTATAGGGAAGTATCTGTAATGTAAACAAGTCATGTAAAGTCATTAGGGTTAACCCTCCATTGTAAATCGGGGCAATAGTCCCCACAATTGAGTTAAGGTTAACCCTCCTTGTTGATCAGAGGTCAAAGTCACCATAGTTGTGGGGTGCTAGGGTTATTAGGCTCTCCTAGAGAATTTGTCCCTGGTAAGTAATTGTTAAGTCAGGTCAACTTGTTGGAGTGGACATTAAGTGAATGAAAGAATATAAATAGAGAGTGAGCCTCTCTATTTATTACACACACTCACTCACTGGGGCGCATGAGTGAGAGAGGAGAAACTCTCTCAAGTGAGAGAGAAAGAGAACAACTGTTGGAGATCATATTTTCTATATTTGGGTTTTACTGTTACCATTGGTGCTCATTCTATCTCTGAGGAAGTTGCGGGGTTTTCTCCTTTATGGTTTCCCTGAGGAAAATTCTTTGTGTCTCTTGTCTCTTGTGATTTTTCCTGTGCATGTTATTCTCTCAGATAAGATCCTAGATCATATTGCTTAAATGATAAAAATCTAACAGGTAAGGCATGACCATAATCGACCACAAGGTTACTGGTTGGTAAGGCATGCCCATAAAGGGTTATTTCCAGATATGGGTGTATTTCTAGTAGCTTTAAAACTAGTTCTCTTGTGTGTTAAATGATATTTTCCTGTGGATTCAGAATTACATGGATATTCTTGAATGTTGTGGTTAAAAACAACTTGTGTTCATACCTAATGTATGAGAGAAGTTGCATCAAGTATGAGAAGACTGTTTCTTAACATTCCAATTAGCTCTGCCTCAAAATAATATTCAGGGGGAAAATGTGGATGAGATCTTGCAAATGAATACAAACATGATTTTTGTTGCATGTATATCCATTAGAAAGTGAAGATGTAGTTATAATTGTCACACAAGCATATTTCCAACGAGGCTAGGTCAAATACACAATTATTTTTAGCATCTTAGTTACACTATCTTGTCCTATCCCCTCTCATGAGAAACACTTCATATTCCTTCTGTATGATGAGTGCACTCCTATTGAATTTGTTATTTTAGGATTAGCATAAATTTTTGGGCACATTCCTATGTATTATCATAAAATTAGTGTAAAATTTTGGGCATAATTAGTGTAAAACCTGGCTAGTAAGGCATTCTTATAATCAACCACAAGGTTACTGGCTGGTAAGACATGCCCATAAAGGGGCATTTCCTGATCTGGGATTATTTCTAGTAGCTTTAAAAATGTTTCTTCTATGTCTTAAAGGGTGTTCTTTCTATGGATTAAGAATTACATGGATATGCTTGAATTTTGTGGTTCAAAACAATTTTTTCTTCAAACCTAATGTATGACAGAAGTTGGATTAAGTATGAGCAGCCTTTCTTAACATTCTAGCCAGATCTGCCTCAAAATGATATTCATCGGACAAACATAGATGAGAGTTTGTAGATGAATACAAACATGATTGTTTCTATGTGGGTTTTCGGTAGGAATTGGAGATGGACTTAGAATTGTAACACAAGCATATTTCCAATGAATCTAGGTCATATACACAATTAGTTTTAGTGTCCTAGTTACACTATCTTGTCCTATCCCCTGTCATGAAATATACTTCATATCCATTCCCTATGATCAATGCAATCCTATTGACTTTGTTGTTCTAGGATTAGTGTAAATTTTGGCCACATTCCTATGTATCAATGTAAAATTAGTGTAACATTTTGGGCACAATTAATGTAAAATTTGGCTGGTAAGGCATTCCCATAATGAACAACAAGGTTACTAGATGGAAAGGAATGCCCATAAAGGGGTATTTCTGTATCTAGGTGTATTTATAGTAGCTTTAAACCCAATTCTCCTATGTGTTAAAGGGTGTTTTTATGTGTATTCAGAATTACATGGATATGCTTGAATTTTGTGGTTCAAACAACTTGTGTTCAAACCTAATGTATGATAGAAGTTAGACCAAGTATGAGCAACTTGTTTATTAACATTCCAGTTAGCTCTACCTCAAAATAATATTCAGGGGATAAATGTGGATGAGAGCTTGTAGATGCATACAAACATGATTGTTGTTGTGTGTATTTCCAGTAGGAAGTGAAGATGGTCCTAGAATTGTCACACAAGCATATTTCCAACGAAGCTAGGTCATGTCAAAAATTATGTTTAGTGTCCTAGTTAAACTATATTGTCCTATATCCCTTCCCTATGATGAGTGCACTCCTATTGGCTTTTCTATTTTAGGATTAGTGCAAATTTTTTGGCACATTCCTATGTATTAGTGCAAAATTATTGTAAAAGTTTGGGCACAATTAGTGTAAAATTTGGTTGGTAAGGCATGCCCATAACCAATGTCAAAACCCCAAATTTTCATAAAAATTTAAAATTTTTATATACATAAAATGCTGAGAATGCGTTCTGCTAACAGCTAACAATTACCTATAAAAGAATCAATTACCAGATTAGTTAATACATAATATTAATTAAGTTACTTAGCATTCTTCTTTTTGATACAAGGTTAGGATTAACTTGTGCAATAATTTCTTTTTTGGTTTGCTGATGAGTTTTAATTTGCGACAAGTAGGTGGAACTGTCTTTGGATTCCAGGGATTACTTAGCTTTAAGCTAACGCAGAAAGCTTATTGTTCTTACAGGTTTTACATGTATGAATGATTGAGTAACGCCTTTAATTCCATAAATCATCCAGCTATATTTCTATTTGCAAAAATAAAATGCTTGATAAAATAAGCTGTTACAAATCAATCTACTTCTATGAGGTAAAACATGTAGTTTGTTTGCTTCAATTATTTTTGTCAACGATATATATATATAAGATTTTATTTCTTAAATGTAAATAGCGACAGTAATTATTCTCCCTAGTTCACAACTTGTGATCTTTGTTGTAATTTAATTTCACCTAGAGTGCATAACCTGTAATGCTGTAAAGATTGTTCTAATGGTAATATACATTATCAACTTATATTAATAGTATAATCAATTGCTTATTATTAATCTTTTGTAATGAAGATTACTACCTAAGGTTCTAAACATTATAGTGTACATAAAGTCCTAAGGACTTAGACTCTAGTGGAATTGTTCCGCTTCAGTTTCTTAATTTATTTTTATAATACTTCTCTTGGATTAAGCCTCTGACCACAATACTTAACTTAGGTCAACTCTTCAAGAGAGATTGATTTATTACCTCATGCGAGTACTAGACAGTTCTAAAAGATTATGTTACTAATCAAAAACATGGAGAAGCTAATAGTACTTGTCACGGTTAGTAAATAACCAAATGTCATTAAACTTGTTGATCTGAGCTATGTAAAGCATTCATAGCCATCATCCGAGTATTTTCCACCCACTGATCTATAATTCTCTATGATACTCAATGATACACACAAACTATCTTGTTTATAATGCATTCATGTTTACCAGTAATTCTAGTTATAAACAGATAAGGGTTATAAAGATCATTATCCTAATTAAAACTATGTTCTATAAAATTATCAATTCACAACATAAATGTTGGTGGCAATAAGATTAGCTATGCAAAGTTTGTGAGAAATACTTTATTAATATCATAGTTTGGCTAGGTGATGAATAGCCTTTTTATTAGCATCTCCCAAGTATCACAAGATTGTGTTCATAAACTTATTTACGACAGCACAAGGCTTATCAACATTGTAACTATAATATTTATGCTATGACTAAATGGATAAATCATTAGTGAAGAACTAAGCTTCTATGCATATAATACTTTGGGAAAGAATAAAGGTTATAGGGTTGCATCGCTATCCCGGTCAACGAAGGGATTAATATGAAAAACATATCAATTATAAGTTTACAAGATAACTTATTAAGGAAAGGGATGAACGTTAGTCCACTCCATCGATGGGATTATTTGTAAGGTTATGTATAAAAACAAGGCTTTGAAATTTCCCTCGTCCCAAACTATACAATGACTATATTATAAGCTTGGAAAAAGATTCGAAGGTTAATAGTTTAAGCCATGCAATCGTAGGTTGACTTCTATGATAACATGGAACCTTTCTAAATGATTGCAATACTATATGATTGTGCATAGATTATGTTTGAATAATTGGAAATCATTTGCATGAAGCAAACTATATGATTTACCCACTGCATGGTTGAAATATTTGAGAGACCACATGGTTCCTTCCTGGCCAAGTGTTGGGAGTATAAGGGTTGGTGTAACCCTAGACTTTGTCATTCTCCTCCATTGATTTCAGGCCTTCGGGCTGCTCTGCAACTGTGTCTTGGCCGCGATGCTTACCCTACTATGAAAGTAACGAGCTCTGCATCTTGGTTTGCAATATTCCGTCTACCTTCTTTGTCCTCGAACCTCTGTTTGCACTGTGAGTTTATCTTGGCAAGAGTTTGATGAGAGCCATGACATTTTGCTTGCGGCTTGGACTGTGCGTAGTTTTTGGGTTCACTCCTCCACGACTTGCTTGTTGGTATTGTTTTAAGGGGTTACTTGTTTCTATTACAGTTTGGTTTTCATCATAGGGTTTCAAGAGTATGTTCTTATGCTTCGCATGGTGATAGCTTTGAGCTCTACCATTCGCTTCCTACTTGGCCGTTGCTCCCTTCTCCTTGTTGCTGCTAGCAGTGGTTTATGCATGCATAAGAACATCTCTGTTACAGGAGAGATGAAGGGTTGGCCCTTTATTTTGTTGGTGGCGGTGCTCCTGTTCGTTGGTGGCTACATTTCCTTCACTTCTAGGTAAGAAAAAATTCCTTTTTAACAGTTCTGCAACTTATTCTTATCTCAGTTATGATATAATGCATAAATTTTAATGTTGTGGCTCATATCCTTGCAGGTGACAGTTTACAATTCTCTTCGCAGCTGGTACAAAAGTGTAGGGTCGTCTTCTTGCTTACAGGTAAGCCCTGGTCAACCCATGGAAATCCATGCTTGTTCAGTTATTTATGGAACAATTTCGGTTGGAAGTCGTGGCCTGCAAGTGACCCTTCATGGTTTACTATTTCTCGATTCGCTTGTTTAGTTTTTACTAAACCCTTGCTGTTAGCAGGGTTTTACGGCTTATGCCGTGACTTGTAAATTTTTGTTTTACTAGTTTTGTGCATGGTTATGTATAAATATTTGTGGCCATTCAGGCCATTCTATGTTGAGACTTTAAGTAAAGAGATTTGACTCTCTTGAGGTCGGACTCGATTATTTTGATACTCTTACTGTAATTTCAAATACTAGGGTTCATACCCTATTTTGACTGTGTAAAGAGATCTTCACTTATTAAAATTATCTTGATTTAAAATATATTATTATATCCTATTTTGTTAATTATTTCTATTACAATAATTGTTTATAAGCTCGGATATTCGAGCAAGGTTAAATCCTGTAAGTGACCTATGTATAAATAATTTCTTTAATTATTCTGTAGGTTTTAGTTCAATAATAATGTGAAATTAATTATTTGTTACAAGTATATAGTCACTATGCTTTTAATGTTATCTCTCTCTGTCCTTACAGGACTGTAATAATATTTTATAGTTGAAGTTTAAGAAAACTAAATAATCCAAATCTTTGGATTATCGCTTATCTGATTATATTGTTATTACTATGATTTACAATGTTAATACTATAAATTATAATATTAGTTTTAAAAATGTTAATACTATAAGGGTTTCGACCCTGTATTTTCTTTCATAATTAATTTTTTTTTAGTTTATTTAAATGAATTAGTTCATTTATAAATAATGTTTATTAAATGTTATTTGCCATTGCATTCAGTCCATTTATAAGTACCTAGATAGGTTTTGTTATTATTTCCTTGTTACAATATTATAATTGCTATAGTTAATTTATTTGCAAAAAGAGCTATACTAGAATTACCCTACTTGAAATGTGAACATTTGTAGAATAGTTAAGCAGTATGAACAATAAAATAACTCTGTAAAATGACTTAGTTCTTTCTTTATAGAAATAAATGAGTGTTTATCTAAGTTAAATCTTTTACCTATGTGACAGGTTAGTAGTTTCATTTTACAGAAATACAGTTCTGGATAAGATAAATAACCTATTTACAGTAGTCAACTTGTTCAAAAGAAATAAACCTGTTGTTTGTAAAGTATTATGAATACTTCTTTGCTAGCATTATTAATACAATAGTATGGTTTTTAAACAATAACTTAATTAGACAGATTAGTATCCTTTCCTGAAAACATCTATATACAGAAATAAATTACTCCATTGTTCTGAAATACAAAATAACTCTAATCAATCTAGATTTCTATTATATCTTCATCTATTTTAAACACACTACCTATGCTAGAGTACGGTCTAGTTTGTTTCAGATGGGGAAAAACACAAGTAGGATTATCTCATCTAAATACAGATTCAATCATTCAAATAACTAAAAGATTATAAACTTTAACAGTTCACTACAAACATGTAACAGTTCACTACAAACATGTAAATCATTCATTATTCATTCATTCTCAGATATAAACTTTTAACACAGCAAATAAAAGACTATAGAACCTGTTTTTAAAGTTGGATGACAACAGTGTTGGGAGGTTGTTCCTCCCTACCAACTCCTGGAGAGCGCTCAAACATCGTCTTCTCAGGACCCCCGACCCTGTTCCTGGTATTCTTGGCTGAGAACTGGTGGAGCGTGCAACAAGATACTAGTCCAATAACTCAGTATTAACTCTACACTCAGCAGTAAGATCCTTCAGCTGAAAAGTTGTACTAGATCACTTCTGTAGTTTTACCCCTCAAAAACCTTCTAGAAATTCCCTTCCTAATGAAATCCTTTGAAGTACATTCACCTGAATGATTCTCTTCTTGGAATGAGCAGCCTCAGTTCTCTTCAATGGGCATTTTTATTAATATTGCCTTGGTCTTTTTGGGTTAGTTGTCATTAATTGAGACACCTGCTTTGATCCCACTTTCTTGGGGGATCATGACCCCAAATGTAGGGAGGTTTCCACCTGCAACATTGGAAGTGTTTGAGGATGCTTCCACTTGTCTATTTGCTCTCCACCCAGTCTCCTCCACCAACTTGACCAGTAAACACTATTTTAACAACTCTCCCAAGATGTTGTCTCCACTTTTTATTTATTTATAATTAAAATATTGATAATTACATTCAACGTCCTTGACTTTCCTGAGTCATCAATTACAACTTTAGCATAAAATTTAACATAATGTCTTGGAATAAAATCATATATGATAATATTATTTTTGCAAAATTGGGGCATGTGACAACCAACCACAAGGTTACCAGCTGGTAAGGCATGGCCATAATCAACCACAAGGTTACTCGTTGGTAAGGCATTACCATAAAGGGGTATTTCCAGATATGGATGTATTTCTAGTATCTTTAAAACCAGTTCTCCTATGTGTTAAAGGGTGTTTTTCTGTGGATTCAGAGTTACATGGATATACTTGAATCCTATGGGTAAAAACAAATTATGTTAAGACCTAATGTATGGAATAAGTTGGATCAAGTATGGGAAACCTATTTCTTAACATTCTAGTCATCTCTTCCTCAAAATAATATTCAGGGCACAAATGTGGATGAGAGCTTGCCGATGAATACAAACACGATTGTTGCTATGTGTATTTCCAGTAGGAAGTGAAGATGGATTTATCATTGTCACACAACCATATATCCAATGAAGCTAGGTCATATACATAATTAGTTTTAGTGTCCTAGTTGCACTATCTTGTCCTATCCCTTGTCATGAGAAAGACTTCATATCCCTTCCATATGATGGGTTCACTCATATTAAATAAATTCCTATTGGCTTTGTTATTTTAGGATTAGTGTAAAGTTTTAGGCACATTCCTATGTATTAGTGTATAATTAGTGTAAAATTTTGGGCACAATTAGTGTAAAATTTGGCTGGTAAGGAATTCCCATAATCAACCATAAGGTTACTGGACGGTAAGGCATGCCCATAAAGGGGTATGTTTGTAGGAATTCTGCAACGAATGCGGACACCGCTTCTTCCTCTACCATGTATGGTACAAGTATATAACAAAATACCACAATAATATATCCTTTCTCTAGATGGTTAATCTACTAATGAAATCACTCTTCTACCTCATATTCATAAGCTTTAGTCCTTGTTCCACTTCTCTCCCTGTGATCCACAACACCTGTAAAGAAGAATCAAGAAAACAAGACAACAAGATGAGAGTAACCAGATAGATTAACAATCCATATTGGTGATCAAGGAATATAATAATATTTAACTAATATTAACACAAATCAAATATGGGAAAGGGAAACACTTTTGTATTAATCAAATAAGAAGGTAAAGCTACAGACAAAGCCTTGATGTTGACATCTTTATCTTCCAAAATGGTCTTACAACACACTCACAACACTCCACACTCACACAAAACTATTTACACACAAACTCACTCAACTTTGCCTCAATACTAGACTTCAATCCAACATCATAAGGATTCTCTTCTTGGTCTCCCCCCACATAGTTCATGAAGGATTCTTTTATAGGCCAAGGGAGGCTCATATGAGATGATTTTCTTTAGGAAATGGATATGGGATGATCCCTATGGGTGAGGAGGTCGAATGAAACCTCTCCCTAGATGATAGGAACCACCTCCATGAGGGATTTCATATGGAATATTCTCAAAACATATTTTTTTCCCATTTTAACTCTGTCGAATCTTTTTGCATAGAGGGTAAAGGCGTCGATGCTCTTTGTGAATAGGGTAAAGGCACTGGTAGCGCCTGATGTTAATGGACAACGGAATCCAATGCTCTGTCCTAAGGGAGAAAGTGTGTCAACCTACTCAATATTGGGAAAAAACATCTAGAAGAATCCCTGGCCAAGTTTTCTGAAGGGTGCTCATACATTAGTGGATATTTTAAGGTGCAACAAAATTCCTACCAAAGTATGAAGCTAGAAGGATTTGATAGGTGAAATAGTTTGCTAGATATTAGTATAATATCAAAGGCAAAGAGAGACGAGTTCACAACTGACATAATACCAGCAACTCACTTTTCTGACTCAATCATGGTTGCATACCAATACACTACAAATCCATGAAGATGACTATGTCATGGCTACCAAAAATACACTATAGATCCATGATCAATGATATAGAAAGTGGAACATGGCTACGGGACATACAAATTAGATCCATGTTATCCAAATTCAATACTGGATACAACCACCAAACATACCATGCTGATCCATGTTATGAATTCAAAGAATATTCCATCACAACCTAAGGATAGGACTATGTAGATGAAGCCTAACCACTTAGGGTCTTCATTCCAATACCCAAATGATACGTTTCTAACTATGTGAATAGATGTATTGATGTCAAACATGGTAGAAACCATTTGATTACCAGTCATTAATATATAATATTAATGATCCCCAAGGTATCTCAGTACATTCTCCCAAGTGTGAATAAGGGTTTTGAAGTTGAACAATTAATAGAATCTTTCAATCAGAGGTCATTGATGAAAACCTACTGTTGAAGGCGATGAAACCTACCATTGAGGCATGCAAGATTCAAGCCAATTGTCTTTGTTTCTAAATCTAATTCATGTATGATGTGCTGAAGTCGACAGGAATATACTTGTCGAAGAAGGGCCATGATTTTTCCCCCATCATCGACATGAAACATGGAATAAAATTTGATTTTGAAGTGATGAAACAACCATGAAACTAACTCAGACACGAGCGACTTTATAGGAAGGTAAATTTATTGAAAAGTTGGATTGCAAAAGAGACATCCTTTGAACAAATTGTGGCACAAAAAATGACTTGGCAGCATTGACTTGACGAGACATAAACCAGATGTGATGCAAGTAATATGAAGACGCATTCTTTGAATTGACTCAAAGGAATCAGGTGACTTACAAAAGTGGATCAACTCAGAGACAAGCTAAATACACAACTGTTCAGAAATGCAAATGAAAATAGGTGCCATGTTCAAAGGTAGACTATGAGCCGCCATCGATACAAATGAAAAGATATTTCCCTTTCCCTTAATCTCCCCACCATGAAGGATGAGCGCCTTTTTTCATTTTTATGATTTCAAAGAGGATAACAAACACTTGTTGTAGCCCATCGGAATATGATTCCATTCTCATATGTTTTATGAACCTAAGAAAGGATAGGATCATTCCCAAAATAGAGTCTCTTAGTATATAATTTAACAAGTCCGTTGAAAGCTAACTCGATATCATTCATGTTTAGAGAGTCTGAACAAAGACAAAAGAGGAATCGAAAATATCCTTTTTCATATGATTTAGTCTCTAGGGTTTGAATTTAACAAGTCCATTGAAAGCTAACTCGATATCATTCATGTATAGAGAGTATGAACAAAGAGAAAAGAGGAATCCAAAAGGTCATTTTTCGTATGATTTAGTCTTTAGGGCCCGAAAAATTATAAAATAATGCCCAAGAAAACTCTTCTAGCTGAGGTCAAATAGAGTATTCATTTTTTGTAATTAGTCAATCCAAACCGGAAAAGGGGTAAACTATCATTGGAAATGCGACCCTTCAAGTACTTTTACGAGCGTGAGGAAGACAAGTTCACTTGGAAATCTTTGTGCATTTTAAGGAGTCTGAAAAAAGTTTAAATGTGACTCCATAAGAGGTCCTCTTTTTCATAAACCACTTTTAACGAGTCTGAAAAAGCAGAAAAAGTATACTCGATACCCTTATACTAGTTTTTAACGAGCATGTCAAAGGTATAAACGACGCTCGATAATTTTTCATCTTATCCCAAAGCATGAAAAATACAAAAGAGACTTACAACATAGCCACATCACTTCATAAATATGACCTAGAATCTTTAAAAATCAAGTTCATACCAACTTCATATAAAACCTATATAAAGTAAATGGTAAAAACCCTAAAATTAAAATATTTTGATTTTAGTAATAAAAATAAAAATAAAAATTATTATAAAAAGAGGGTAAATAGTAAATTTTTACCATTGTGACTTTTTTTACCATAGTGAGAGTGAAATTGGTGGAAGAGAGCTGATTTTCAGTTGCAGATTCCGGGAGCTGTGGACAACCTTTGCACAAACCACTCAGACTAGGTAACATCTAACTCTTATCCCTTCATTTTGATTAATGCATTTCTTGTTTTAAAGGTTAATTTTTTTGTTTTTTGGGAAAATCCTTGAAGGGGAAGAGTGCATACAGGATGGGAACTTTTTCCCTTTTGGAAAATGCATCGGCACATCCCTCGAAAGAGGAAAGGGCACTGAAGGTGCTCTGTCACCTAGGGACAAAGGTGTCAGCACCCTTTTCTACTATAGAAAGTGCGCCAATGGTCATGACACCCAAAAAATCAACACACACGCATTTTTAATAGGTCTTTCTTTCTTAAAATGATTTAGAATTTATTTTGATGGGTGCTTGAATGTTTTTGTAGGTAAAACTAGAGATAAGATGGTCATATGGAAAGAGAGACAATGCAATTTAGATGACCTCCAAGAAAGAAACGATCCAGTTACTTTGAGAGACCTCCATGAGTGTGGGATCCTCAAGTTTTTTCGGATACCGAGGATGAGAGCCTATGTGTGGCTGTTGGAGCACATATACAGATGTGGGATATTGACCAACAACATTTTGTAGTGGGTACGTACACTCTCACAATAGATGTAGAAGACATATATTTTCTGATTGGTCTGTCCCATAAGGGAAGACCAATGACATTGACAGGACCATGAGGTGGTGAGGGATTTGTTGATGACCTGATTGATAACCATTGCTTAATAGGGAATCATTCAGTTGGTGGGAATATTCCCATCAAACACATTATAGACAGGCCATTGAGGACTGTGTACTTTACTATCAAGAAAGTTGTAGGTACTAGGTCAGGTCACTTGACCACGCGGATGCATATGTTGTATGCCTTGGAGCGTATGGATCCCACTGTATTAAACTGGAGTGAGGGTGTCTTGGTTAGCTTGAAAGATCAACTGACCAAGTGCATGAGGAGCGAGCTGAAGCAGTTTGGTTATGGGGAGATAGTAGTATTATTGTTCCTGGAGAGGGTTTTATTAATGAGACTCTAGGTTCCACTGAGTAGATTAGATGCAAAGTACCCAGAGATGAGTAGCTAGGTGGATTCCATGGTGGTGGAGGAGGCCCTAGAGTCACCTATGGGCCAGCCTTTCTTCGTTGGCTAAGGAGCCAAATTTTGATGATAGAGGACTATGCCTATGTAGGGACTAACTTCCAAGAGGATCCTGACCTTCCGCTTCCATAGGGGAAGGAGTGGGATGACCGAGGTAAGAAACAAACCATTTTCTATGTTTTTTTTTGTATTTTTAATTTTATATTTTATTTTATGTTGTAATGCTGAGATGTGCAAAAATGTCTTATGTAGATGTTGGGCCTTCCCGTCTAGGCGGAGCCTCGCCCATAGAGAGGCGAGGAGCAGTCCGAGAGATGGTGATCCGTCATACCAAGGCATACGAGGAGCCCTATGAGATGGAGGGGAACCTACAGAATTTGACTATGGGGATTCCAGACATCTCCATTAATGACCTACCTAGGCGCTACCAGCATTAGACTGCAGGGATTTCAGGTCACTTTGGGAGGCTACTTCGTAGAGTGGCTCGAGCCGTGATGTGCTACCATGAGCATAATCATGATGATTATACCATAGTGGATCCCACATTTTTTGTACTATACTTATACTGAAAGCTTTGAAGCTTCAATTTTTTCCCTATATATATGTATTTTGAAACTATGGCAGCAGGGTATTTTTTAAGGATTCTAATATTATACTCAAGTATAGTATTCTACAGTGATTGTTTTGGATTGAAAAAATCATGTTTATAAATAAGTAGGCGAATATTAAATATGAAACATAAAATTAACACTGAAATGTGTAAATTTTGGTAAATATTATGATAAAAAAAACACATTTTATGTAATATAGGCGATATTAGACACTAAATAGCGATTTAAAAAAAAAAAAAAACCAAAAAAATAGGCAATTGGTGAAATTTCACCCCTAAAAATTACCCTGTATGGCAGTCTCAAGCTTTGGGTGATCTGAAAGCTTGATGCTTTAGTAATTTTTGTATCTCAGCTTTAAGTTTTATTTATATATGAAAAACTTGTATTTACAGATGTGTGTGCAAATGTAATGTGTGAGTGTACTATCAATCCAATGCATGATTTTTATGTTAAAATGAATTTAACTATGAGCAATATACCAATCTAAGACAAAGTTTTCCAGGGAATCTGCAACAACATTTTAATTTCTTGGAACATGTTGATAAGAAACTTGCTCAAAAGACCTTTCTAAAATCCTAACTCTTCGGAATCTATGAAGGAGTAGGGGGTTCTGGATGGTGTAGACTCAGTTTAATCGATGCACACCCAACTCCAAGTCTAAGTAAACCCTGATTTCGCTTACATCATTAGCGAGGGATTCCATCAAAAATCCAATCAGCACATGATACTCTGCTATATTTTTGGTGGAGGGACCCAAACAAGTACCCCTTGAACTCACTAGATCACCTGTAGGAGAGTACAACACCCAAGCTATCGATGAAAGATTCAAGGTGTGATGATTAACACCATCTGCGAAACCGATAAAGGTGGTCATCTATCCATTAAACATAGGAATTATGTAAGTAGGTTTGTGAAAAACACATCTTACATCACACAAAAACCATACGTTTTAAAGAAACACACAACACTCTATAAACAATATTTACAATAAAACTGTGCTAGATGACCTAGGCATAGTATCTTTTTAGGTAGAGCTCATTACGGGGCTCTCCCAAGGGTATCCCATCATAATCCATTAACTCATATACACCTTTATCTAAAACATGACTGATAACATAAGGCCCATGCCACATAGAATATAGCTTCCCTACCCCAACTTATCGTGTTTCTAGTCATAGGTCAAGACCAAGTATTCTTCGTTAAAATAGTGGGGCTGAATAGATTTGTTGTATTGATATTTCATTAGTCATTTGTGTGCCTCATTTTCTAAGGAAGCATCTCGACAAGTTTCATTAAGCTTGTTTAAGTATAGGAATCGTTTTCTTCTAGGGTGGTATTGGAAAAACGTTCTACAGGGAGCTTCATAGAAGGGATCTCACACTCTATTGGAAGAGTGGCCTCTAGTCCATACACCAATTGGAATGGTGTAAAACTAGTGGAAGTTTTGACGGTAGTCCTATAGGCCCAAAGCGCAGAAAAAAGTTACGAATGCCAATTAGAATTATCCTTCCCTACCATCCGTTGAAGCATAATTTTTAAGACTTTATTTATTGCTTCAACCTAGAAATTGGCCTGTGGATAGTAAGGTGTAGAGTTATCATGACGAAACCCTAATTTTTCACTTAATTTTGTCATCATCTTGTTTTAGAAATGCGACCCATGATCGGTCACAATGGATCTAGGAATCCTGAATCTAGAAATAATATGGTTAAAAAGAAAAAAGAGCAATTGTATTTCCATCTTTGGCATATGTGAGCATAGCCTCATCCAATTTAGTGAAGTAATCCATAACCACAATAATGTAGCCATGCCCCCCTAGCTGAGGTAGGTCTACAGTGCACAAAGTCTATGCCCCATTTTGAAAAAAGGGCAACTGCTATGACAAGATGTAGCAGAGCTAGGTGGGTGCGCTTTTTGGATGCGTATAATTGACACGGTGGAAATTTTGGGAAAGTTTCAATACAATCCTTGAATATTGAGGGAAAAAAAATACCCAGCACACAAAATCTTATGGGCAATAGCTAACCCAGAGAGGTGACCACTACAGGCTCCAGAGTGGCAATCATTTAAAACGATATCAGCTTCTTCATGAGTGAGACATCATCGTAATATGGAGTCAACGCCACATCGGTATAAAGTATCATTGATAATGAGATAATACTTGGCTTGGTGGTAGATGTGATGATGCTCATCCTGAGTTGCATTAGGATGATATCGTTGTTTCTGGATATAGAGAATGATATCTCCATACCAGGGGTTAGACGTACTAATGAGGAAAAAGATTCATCAGGAAATGAATCAATGGGATTTGTTCCCTCAGTAACATAGGGAAGGTCACACATAAGTTTAGTGAAGACAAGGGACTTCTTAGAACTAGTTTTGGCGAATTCCAACTCAAACTCCTGGAGAACAAAAATCCAGCGTGAGTATTTTCCCCCAAGTACTTGACAATTCAAGATATAATACATGGGGTTAGCGTCTATATAAACAGTGGTTGTATAGAGAAAAATGTAATGACGAAATTTATGGACTGTGATGATCATGGCCAGAGAAAGTTTCTCCACATGTGAATAGTAGGTTTCTGAGTCTAAAAGACTCTTACTTACGTAATATATCACATGTTATTGATCATTTTAGTCGGTCTAGACTAAGACCATACCAATGGTTGAAAGGGATTCAGCCATATACAAGGAATAATCCTTTGTATAAGAGCGTGTTTGAGGTTGTTGAATGCATGCTACTCCAAGTCATCCCAAATAAAAGTGGTATCCTTTTTCAACAATTTCATGAAACCGTGTGTCTTTTCAGCATAATTGTAGATGAAATGACATAAAAAAATTTCCTTCCCTTGCAAACTTTGTAGTTCTGTGACGTTGGTGGGGGTAGGTAGAGACAAGATAGCTTCAATTTTGAGAGGGTCGATATGGATTCCATCCTTGGACATAATAAATCCAAGTAGTTGACTGGTCTCAACACAAAAAAACACACTTATGTGGATTTAATTGAATGTTAAAATGGAGACATATGAGAAAAATGGCTCTCAGATGATCAACATGGTGATCTCACTACTTTGAATGAGCATGAAAGTCATCGAGATAAGGCTCCATAATCTGTTTAATGTCGTGAAAAGAATATGACAAGGCGCGTTGAAATGTAGCGTCAGCATTTTTCAAGCCAAAAGGGAGTTTTATATAGGCAAAGGCCCCCCCTTGGGAAAATGAAGGTTGTATTGTGTTGATTTGATTATAGCCAGAGAAGCCATCCATGAGCGAAAATATGACACTCCCGACACAGTTGTTGATAATTTGATCGATGTACAGGGTGGGGAAGTTTTCCTTAGGACAAGCCTGATTCAAAACCCGAAAATCAATGCAAACCTCATAGTACCCTACATTTTATTGACAAGGACTATGTTGGAAACCCATTCAGTCAAGGGCATAGGGTAAATGAAACCAGCCCCAAGAATTTTTTCATCTTCTTCCTTGATGGTTGTTTCTTTCCTTGGATGGACTTAACGTAACTTCTGTCAAACTAGCTTGGCACTAGGGTAGTTTTTAATCTCGTGAACTACAATAGAGGGATCTATCCATGGAATTTCTTCATAGGTCCAAGCAAAAAAGTCTATAAATTCCTTAAATAAGGTTGTATAAGACTGTATCTCTAAAGGTGAATACTTCTGGCCTATATCGATGTTCTCTAAAATACCAGGTTTCACTGATATATGAACTAGAATGGTTTTGGTAATGTTATATAAATTACCCTCAGATTCGACATCATGAGTGAGGATTGAAGACTAAGGTTCACTCACTATATCTGAAGAAACCGTTGATGCAAATTGTTCTTCTACCATATGGAAATGGGGAAGGAAAGAGGATCGATGGTGATGATATTTCCAAGGAATCTCATCGAGGGACATAAACTCCATGATGGATTGATTACAAATTACGAATGTGAAATATAATCTAGATACAGGGAGGATTTTCTAGCCAATACGGTAGGTGATAAGGATCTAAAGCCACCAACAAATGATCATTTATGGTGGGGTTAGTGGTGGTCTGAATGGCGTGGCACATTTCCTCAAAAGGACTCCTTGATGTTTAATCAATGATGGAATTTCCTTTATCTATGATAGAAGTAGAAATCATGTTCACGGATGTAGACTACAAACTAGGAGGAGGATTAGATAACAGAAAGATTCCCATGAGTGAATATCCAAGGTGGCATTTGGTGAACAAAAATATAACTAATCAACCGTAACAATATTCCCTTGGAATCGGAATTGAACTATCTGAAAAAGGGACGAAGAAATAGCTTGCATAGCATAAAAGCAGTTGCAACCTAGGAGAAGATTGTAATCCAAACTTCAACAAATTCAAAATGAATGGAAACTGATTTCCCCCTCAGTTCAATTTGGAGAGAGGGCCGTAATCCATAAGGTTGAAATCTGCGACCATCAAAGGCCTTTAGTGTCATGGGTGAACAATTAATTTCAGGAGAACCAACGGCTCTCCAACAAGACAAAGACATGTCTAAGGTGGAGTCTCCCTCATCCAATACGGTACGATGAATGGTATTTCCAATAAATTTTGTGGACAACTGGAAAGCCAACTAATGTGAGATATAAGTTTTGAAATCATCCAACTTGAAAGCGATGATGTTGTTATTTTTAGGATCCAAAGCTCCAAGGGTTGTTAGCAAATTATTTTGTTGTATAGGACATGTTTGGAGTACCTTAAGATCCAGCATAGCGTAGGGTTCTTGGGCCAAATATTCTACTGTATTATAGTACCAGAAAGTTGTGCATTAGGATTAAGAATGGAATTTCAAAGTGTACTCATAGGTGGGCGAAGAATTACATTAGGAGTAGGATTTTCAATCTATAGACTGTTACTCGGAGAAGGGTGGAAATTGAAGGTTTGTTAGATGGAACATCATCAATTTTATTTTCTGGAGGAGGGTCATAACTTTGGGATCTTGTGTTAAGGTGAACCGTTTCACTTGAAATCATTTTGAGTTCATAGATGGAAGATGAAGAAGGCCCATACAAGGATTGATGATCAATCGATTGATGTTGGGTGGGGAAAGGGTCTGTAAGAACTGTCGAGGTGGGTGAGTTTTTCAAAAAATTTCTAACTTCCTCTTGAGGAGGACACTCTTTAGTAAATTGATCACCTCCACAAATGAGGAAGGGAAACTTTGCCTTTATCTTATTCTTAGAATCAACATTAGGGTTTTGTATTTTACCTTCCTGTTGGTTATTATATTTCTTAGATTTATTTTTACCTTTCTTCTTTCCTCCCAAAGATTTAGCGGATTGAATCACATTTACTTCGGTGGAAACAACAGGAGGGGATGCATTTTTCGGTGGTGTAATAGGTTGACTAGTTGGTGCAATAGGTTTATTTTTCCTTTTTGTGAATTTTTCTATTGATTGTGTTTGAACCGAACCAAAAATTCCATCAATAGGTGGTTCCATTGGAGGTCTCGAGGGGTCCGATGTAGGATGAGGAGAGTGAGGAATTAATTCATACAAAGTTTCTGGCTGGGAATAAACCAGTTATAGGTATTGAACATGACTAATGGCCTACTCCTCCATAACAACACCTCCCATGAGGAAATCCCTAGTAATGGGGGTAACTAAATATTTCATAAACCAATCAGCTAGTAATTGATCAGGAATGGGAGCCTTAATCAACCTACATCTTCGTCTCCATTCATGTATATGATCAGAGATATGGGTGGAAGTAGTTTAGAGAAGCAAAGTTAACAGGCCTGTACTTGTCTTGTACCAAATTGGTAATTGAAAATGGGTTAAAAATTCCATTGCTAAGGTATTAAAGTCCCAAAAGGAATAGTGGGGTAGCTTGATATACCATTTTGCAGCTACTCCAATAAGGGTTCTTTGAAACAACCGTAGATGGATTGAACCATCCATTAGAGAGTTTGATGAGCACCATAGATGAAAGTTCATCACGTGGTTTTTGGGGTCATCACCAGGTTTACCATTGAATTTACGAATGTCTGAAGGTAGCTTAACTAGGATTGTCGGCCATGAGTGATCATGGTGTATCGAATCATTGATCAATCTAGACAAATCTGGCAAATCTAACATAGCCAGAAATGGAAATTGTTGATTAGGTTGAGGATATTGGTAATACATGTATGGAATCTACAGACCAGTAGGACCATAAGCATATTGATAAATGGCAATAGATGATTTCCATGTGACCAGTTGGGTAAGTGGTTGATTTCCAAAATATCCACTAGAAGATTTTCTAGGCTGCGGGCCACCTGAGGGAGGTGGTCCTCCAGGGGGAGGGCCTCTAGGAGGAGGTGGTGTTGGTGCTCCTCCAAGTGGTGGTCCTATAGGTGGTGCTTCTCTAGGTGGTGGGCCCCCAGATGGTGTTCCTCTAGGTGGTGGTCCTCCAGATGGTCCAACAGGTCCTCCAGATCCTCCAGGTTCTCCAACTCCTATAGGGGGTCCTCCAAGAGGATGGCCTTCAGGTGGACCTCCAAATCCTTTAGCAGCGTTTTCAAAAGCTCCTCCATATGATGGAACATTTTTTGTATAGGTATGGACACCTTATAACTATAGGTCTAGGGTTACCAAAATACTCAATCAACTTGCAAAAAATTGACTCTAGAGTGCAGTAAAGGAAATAGGAGGATGAGAAAGACTTACCTGTTATAAGACGGTTGATCCTTAGCTTGTCCTCTTCCACTCTGCTTCACCTCCAAAGTCTTCAAGGTTGCTCCTCCTTCACCTGTCAAGATTCAATCTTCCAGATACAAGATGATTCATATATATATATAAGCAGGTTAGATAAATCATATACAGTACTGAAACATAAACATTTATCAAACCACAATACATGAAACACATATGGAAGAAGGATTCTCTTTATTATCAACAATGGAAAGAGTTCAGATTACAACCCAACGCCTGAGACAAGGACTCCTCTGCAACCGAAGGATTCTGAGTTTCACTGCTCCAAAGACTTATGTATAAAATCCACCAGCATGACTTTGCTCTCCAAGTATCTCTCCAACACCCTCCCCAAGGCCTGTATTTATATGGATGAAAATAAGGTAGTTTTGAAGGTTGAGGAGGTTGAAAAAGTTAAGAAGATTAAGGTAAATGGCTTAACTAATCTCAAGTAATCACGTGTTTTATTTTTAAATTTCAAAGATAGGAATCGGTGGGTATCAAGAAGGACAACTCGTGTATGATCCACGACTTTTTATAAGGGCAACCCACGGATACATCCATCCGCGACTTGCAAACACCAACACTCACAAATGATCTGCGAGTTGCATATGGATAGGGTCGTGGATATGTCTTGACATATCTAAAAAGGAAAATTCAACCACTGGATGGATAATGAATGTCATTTACAAGAAGCTCATCTATAGTGTTTTGGGCAAACCTCAATCCATAGATGTCCTTTTGTGTGCCAACATGAGGGATGTCAGCACTCAGATGGAGAGGTGCCATTCAGGTGGATAACAGATGCCCCCTAATGTGTGAGTTCAGAGGGAAGCAATGGCTGAAATACATTATAATCAACATCTTTGGAGAACTCAAAAATCCAATGGAGCAGAGAGAGTACCTGAAACAAATACATAGTAATTTCATATACAAAGTTACATCTGAGGATGCTATGTTCAATTTACTAGAACACTAGCTCCTTTACAATATTTGAGTACATCATATGATACGGGTATAAACCATGTATATTACAAAGGTGGATCGAAGCCACAATATACAATAATGATGAGTCTTCAAAGATCTGGAATTTGTGTAAAAGAATGGAACGTAATCTTGCGCAACTTAGTCCATCAGCGAGGAACTAAGGTCTTCATAAAGGATCCCAAAGAACCAGTACAATCCAAGCCATGCGAATAAGGGTAAGTTGAAGTTGAACATGGAAAGGATTCAACAGTTTTCCAATCAATAGATGATAATCAACAACTTAAGCAAAGGAATTCACCAATGATGAAAGTGAATCCTGAGGTACTATCATCAAAAATCTAGGTCTTCAGCATTAGGAAGTGCTGAAATGGAACCATGTTGTGATACGGAAGGCAATAGATCCTCCAACGGATCACAAGAGTGACTAGGAACTAGGAAAAAGAAGGGAGACACAAATAGATAATAGATATAACAATGATGGGATCAGGCTATAGAACAGACATTGGGAAGAGTCCTTGAACAGTGAGCACAAAACAGAGATTACCCAAGGCAGCATATAACTTATAGATAGAACAACTAGACCTATCTGTCATGTAGGAGACATGATCAGATTCCCCAGGTATAACGGACAAGAGGAGGAGTAGGAAACTCAAAGTGGTAGCTGAACACAAGTGGACACTGAAACATGGATATCAAAAAACAAAGAGTGCTATGTTCAAGGATGACATGCTGCCATTACTGAAAATAAGAGAAAACTTCTTCCTTACCTTCCCTGTTAAATTTTAACGAGTCCAGGAAAGTCAACTCAGTTCCCTCTTCATTTTTTAACAAGCTTGAAGAGATGGGAAAATAATGCTTGATAGTGTCACTGATTCGTGGATTTAATGAGCGTGAACTAGTACATGCTCAGCTGGTGTTTTCACATTTAGAGAGTCTGAAAACTCCAAAGAAGACTCCAGGGGGTTCCTTTTTCGTCCAATTTAGTCTCCTGAGGCCGAAAAAGTATAAAACAAACCACAGAAGAACTCTCTTAACTTCCGAAGAAGAAAAGGTGAACCTTTTTCGTACTTAGTCAAGAAGGTCCGAAAAAGGTTAAATTACCACCTACTCAATGCTCCTTCCAGAACAGCATAAAATAGCTTGAGTTTTACGAGTGTGAAGGAAAGCAAGATCACTCGGAAAGATCCATTTGGTTACAATAAATGGGGCTTACAACAATAAACTCGTTGCTTTGTTCTTAAGTGTTTAACGAGCATGACAAAGACACAAAGTACACTCGAAATCTTTTTCATGTTTGGGTCCAGAGCATGAAAAATAGAAAACTAAGCTCAAACCGGGTGTTCCTTTTCTGTAAATTTAGTCCCTCAGGTCCAGAAAAGTGATAAACCAATGTGTGAGAATACTCTTCTCAATTCAAAAAGAAAAGAGAGTGATCCTTTCTTGTATTATTCCACATGGTCCAAGAAAGAGATAACCTACCACCATTGCGGATGCCCGTTCACATATTATTAACGAGCTTGAACGGACGAGATAACTCGGCAGTAAAGTCTGTTTTGAAGGAGTCAGACCTGGGCCTAAAGAAACTCCATAAGGGAAGGGAGTCCTATAAAGGGGATAGCTTGTAAAAAGAGATTCAAAAGAAGCTCTATTTAGCATGAAAAATAGCTAAAAGGAAACCCCTGAACCTAAAACAGTGACGGCATGAGTACCAAAGAATGACAAAGGCATATAAGAAGGATACTCATGAAAAAAGGAGGGTCCTAGCCATGGAAGAACAGTGGTAAAGACAAGGGACTAATGGCTTAGAATACCATAGTCCGTGGAAAAATGTTGAATACTAAGGTTAATGTGGAGTGAAAAGATGCCAACATGTGTTGGAAATAGCAAAACCATCCTATTGTAGCAACAACACTTTGTAAAAAGTGATAAACCTGTTCCAAGGCACAAAAAGTATGGTATTAGTTGATTGACATTTCAAACTATAGAAAAAGACCCACTTTATGAAATATAATTTCTATAAATAGGTTGAAAATTAAAACAAATCTCACCATTTGAACTTGTGAGCCATAAAAAGCAAATTTACCCTCTACCTTTGATCAATCATTGTGGACAATTGGACCGTCGAAATCGGAATCCGTCAGCTTCAGGTAACCCTACACCCTAAGCTCATCAAATTGATCCAAGCAAATGTTAAGTTTAAGTGTGAATTCAATATTTAACACCATCCGAAACCATAGCAGTGTGCATCCACGATTTGCTAATAGGGAAACTTGCGGATACGCGTTATATCCGTAGGTTGCTTAACTAGAGAGCCGTAGATGATCCGCGACCTGTCTAAAGAGACAGTCGCGGATACTTCGTGGGGGACAAACACTTAAAAATATGCAAAAATTTTTAAATTTTGATATGGAAATATTGAATTACATTGCTTGTATTTTCCAGGTAAACATGGTTCTGGAATGGAGGGAAAGGGAGCACGAAATAATGGGCCAAACGGCGCTCCAAAGTGCGCCCACCATATAGGCATTGAGGACCAATGGGCTATTGAAATTCTTTTGTGCATCACCCATGTGGTCCAATGTCCGCATACTTGAGTTCATGGTCAATTATTGGGATCATGATATGGGGATGTTCAATCTACAAGGTGACATATATTTCATTACCGGGTTATCACGACGGGGAGCACTAGTGAACTTGGAAGGCACTGGCAGGGGTGGTGAACCCTTAAGTGTCCAAAACTATGTAGATATATTCTATACACCAGGTACTCATAAAATAGGAACCAGCGTTCCAATTGCAGATATCCAAGATTTTACTCTTCAGGTATTAGCTAGCACCATTGTGAGACTTGCAGGATCAACATCTTTACATTTGGCCACCAGGAATCAAATGAGGGTGGTAGTTGACTGTTTTAGAGGTGCTCTCTACGATTGGTGCTCAAGAGTGGCCTCCATCATGAGGAGGAAACTATCCGACTGCAAGAGAGGAAGACGCAAGAATTTTGGCTATGCAAGCATATTAGTAGCATTCTTCTTCGAGAGAGTACCAGCCATGAGCCCAGCCATACCGCTACCGATCATATCTCCATGTCAGCCAAGGCTGAGCAGGTGGGGATACATCTTCCTCCGTCAAGGAGGAGGAGACATAGTGCACAACGTATATGATGATGAATTTAACACATGGTGGGAACGACAGTTGCTGGCATTGGAGCAGTTTCCATATGCCGGAATGGACTTCCGAGGTGACCCCGACCTTGTCCTCCCTCTAGGAGGAGCATGGGGCGACATGGGTAAGTAATTTTTTAATTTTTATCATTTTCAAAGTTTTATAAATTTTTCAAATGATAGATATATACATGTATACAAGTCTTAACCCTATTCATGTGTCAAAATGCAGATATTGGACCAGTCTGCCCTGAAGGGCACCCCTGCATGTTTGTTTGTCCTATCGTGGGTGAGGAGCTAGGATTGATCAGGCTACTAGAGGGAAAGCTGGCCAGCCTGACCCAACGAGTACCGACCATACAGATAGAGCATATCCCTACAGCCATGCAGGATTTTGTTGTGGGGGTTCCACCGGTTTGGCTACATCTTTTCAGACGAGTGGCTAGAGCAATGCTCGTATATAGAGATGTGGTGGAGGTTGTCGAAGCCGAGGAGGCTGAGGAAGCCAGAGCACAGAGGCACCATGGGGACCAAGGAGGTCCCAGTGGACAGGGCGGGCCTGCTTAGTTCTAGGGCATTTTGATGGACTATGATCCACATTTTTGTACATTTTGTATATGACGGGATCTGAGGATCAGACTTGACCTATCTATAGACATATATTTTAGATATATATATATATATTGATGTGTGTTGTCAGTTTATTTACAAGTGTTTCTTATATGTTTGCTGTATATTTTTATAAAATGTGTGTGAGATGCTAATCCAAAATGTAATTAGCATATGCATCAGTCAATGAATTTTGGTTTCATGGAATATGATTGAAAGTAATAAATTCAAAATGTCTTTTCAATAAATGAATTTGCATGAACTGACGTAATAAGATAGGATTTCGTACCTAATAAGCTCGATTGAGTTGGGAAACCACCAACTGAGAGTCCAAACGGACCTCAAGCTGGGTAATACCACATGACAAAGAAACCCATAGGAGCTCAATGATGGCCCTATACTCAACAACAATATTCGAAGCAGGACCTAGACAAGCGCCACCCGCGGCGACAAGCTGTCCTGAGGGAGAATAGATAACCCACGCTGCCGAAGCTAGGTTACAAGTATGATGACTGGTGCCATCAACAAACCCTATATACTATTCAGAAGACATATGCAACAACCAGCAGATATATATAAAAAACAAAACTGACAACCCAATGTACATAAAAAATACATACACTAAAAATACAAGAAAAAGTGCTAAGCCTAAGCATAGTACTTCTTCAAGTAGAGCCCATTTCTGGGCTCAGGCAGCTTATTCCCATCGAAATCAACTAACTCATATGCACCCTTACTTAATACTTTCGACACAACATAGGGTCCTAACCACATAGCCTTGAATTTTCCTGCCCCTAGAGGTTCTTTATCCTGGTCCCAAAGCAAGACAAATTCCCCTTAAGAAAAAACCCTAGGTTTGACTGTTTTATCATACTGAGATTTAACCCTATTTTTATGAGCATGATTAGTAGTCAGCACATCTCTACGCTGTTCATCAAGGTGTTCTAAATGTACCAGACGTTCTTCAAGCTCAGTCGTATCAGGTAACACATGAATGGCTATCTTTAGAGACGTGATTTCACATTCAATTGGAGTAACTGCTTCCATACCGTGAATGAGTTGGAAAGGGGAGAAACCCATAGCAGTCTTGACATTGGTTCAATAAGCCCAAAGAGCAAGATATAACATGATGTTCCAGTTAGAGCGGGCTGCATCAATTGTCCGCTTAAGGATAGTTTTTAAATTCTTGTTGATAGCCTCGACCTGACCGTTTGCTTGCGGATAGTATGGAGAAGAATGTTCTTGTCTGAATCCGAGCATAGTAGTTAGTTCCGTCATCATGTTATTTTGAAAATGACTGCCATGGTCAATGACAATCACTTTGGGTATATCGAAACGTGCAATAATCTGATTGAATACAAAGAAAGTTGTTGTTTCCCCATCGGCTTTTAAAGTAGTCATTGCCTCTGCCCATTTCGTAAAATAGTCAACAATGGAAATGATGTATTTATGCCCCGCAGCCGAGGCTGGGTTGCATGTCACGTAATGAATCCCCCATTTCATAAAGGGGCCTACCGAGACAACAGGAAATAACGGATCAGGATGCGATGGCATCTTCCTGGTGTAAAGCTGACATGGATGACAGCACTTCACTGCTTCCACACAATCTTTAAAGATTGTGGGCCAGAAATAACCGACTTGCAATATCTTCTGGGCCGTTGCTAACCGAGATAAATGACCCCCACATGCTCCACTATGGGAATCATTTAGGACAATCTCTGCTTCCTCATGAGTAAGGAAACAATGCAACACAGAATCTACCCCTCGTCGATATAATGTATCTCCTATAATGAGGTAGTTCTTGGCATGCAGGCGTAACTTACGTCATTCCTCCCTAGAGGAAGCTACAGGGTACTTTAGAGTCTGGAGATATATAAGAATATCTTCGTACCAAGGATCAGAGTTGGATATCAAGAATATGTGCTCATCTGGGAATGAGTCATCCTCAACCACTACATCTTCTTCAATAGGAAATTCTGCTATGAGCTCAGCAAAAACTAAGGAATTTTTAGACTTAGCGGACTGGAAATCCAAGTCAAAATCTTGGAGAATGACTATCCACTTATTAATTTCCCCCCCAACAATCCGTCGGGATAAAACATATTGGAATGGATTCACATCCGCCACTACTGTGGTGGTCCTCAGTAAAATGTAGTGGCGCAACCTCTGCACAGCATAAACAGCTGCTAAGGCTAATTTCTCGATGTGGGAGTATCTAAGCTCAGGTCCAGCCAAAGCACGGCTAAGATAATAAACGACATGCTCTACAAGCTTATCATCCTCCTGAGATAGCACTACCCCAATGGTCGACTCCGACGCGGCCAGATATAATATAAAATCCCTAGAATAATCTGGTGGACGTAATAAAGGTGCCAACAGCAAGGCTTTTTTCAATACCGCGAATGCATGTTGTGCGGTCTCATCCCATACAAATGGGGTGTCCTGTTTGAGCAGGCACATGAAACCCTTCGTGATCTTAGCATAATTAACAATAAAACGTTGAAGGAAATTAGACTTTGCTTGTAGGCTTTGAAGTTGCCTGAGAGAATGAGGAGGAGGCAGATTTACAATGGCCTCGACTTTCAAAATATCCACCTGGATGCCTCTACTAGAGATAATGAATCCAAGTAATCTTCTTGACTCGACTCGGAAAACAAAATTGTGGGGATTCAAGAAAATTTTATAATATCTACATCTTTCAAATATCAACCTTAAATGATCTAGATGTTGGATCCTCTTGCGAGATTATGCGGGAAGATTGTCCAGGTATGGTTCGACAATGGCTTTAATGTCATGAAAAGAAAAGTTCATAGCTCGTTGAAAGGTTGCCCCAACATTTTTCAATCCAAAGGGCATTTTCTTATATGCAAATGTACCCCAAGGGCAAATGAAAGCAGTTTTATGTTGGTCTTCTGCTTTAATTTGGATTTGATTGTAGGCGGAGAAACCATCCATAAACGAAAACACCTCACTTCCCACACATGCATCTATGATCTGGTCTATAAATGGTGTGGGATAGTTGTCTTTAGGACAGGCTTTATTGAGGTCTCTAAAGTCAGTACAAACGCGAATAGTCCCTTTCTTTTTATCAACGGGAACAGAGTTGGACACCCATTCAGTCAAAGCTATGGGATATATAAAACCAGCTTTCAACAGCTTTTCAACTTCAGCTTTCACAGCCGCCGCTTTACGCGGGTTCACAAGTCTTAATTTTTGTCGAACTGGCTTGGCATCAGGATAGGTTCGGATTTCATGTTCAACAATAGATGGATCTATGCCTGGCATCTCCTCATATGACCAGGAAAGGACATCGCGGAATTCCTTAAAAAGGGCAGTATAGATAGCAATCTCCTCAGGAGAGAAGTTTGCACCTATATAGATGTTTTCCACAACATCTGGGATCACAGAGATGTTAATAGGTATAGTGGAGGAAATGTTTGCCATATTCCCCTTGGCAAACATTCCTTCCCTAGGCAAAGGGTTGATAGGTATATCAACATCTTTTAACAGTCTCATGTGAAACTCTTGGTTTTCTATCCTGCTCAGTTTTGGAAGAAAATAGGATCGATGATGAAGATCCTCACAAATCTTATCACATCCACTCATGGCTTCCAGAATAGCTTCATCGGAAGGCAGAACCGTCTCTAAGAAATCTATAGAATGTGAAGAGTTTTCCGCCCATGCGGGCAAATATACTTCTTCCAGATCATCCGAGACTATTAGAGGATATGGAATGAGATCAACAGTGGCTTGAGTGATATATTGATAAGCCACCTCCACTGCCGATAAGGGCACTTCCGGTTCATGGGGAGTTGGGAGAACCCAAGGATCAGTCCTATCGACAACCGTAGCGATGGACTTCCCCACACTAGTAGAACCAATGTAATTAACTGGGGCTGGAAGATCAAATGTGCCCATCAGTGATGTGTACATTCCAGCCCCCAATCTCTGTGCAGCAGGTTTGACCTGATCAACCAATGGCACAACGTACTCATTAGACTCTAAACGGCCTTTTTGGGTAAAATCAAGTTGATCAATAGTAATCAACTTGCCCTCATGTGGAAAAAACACTACACGAAGAACGACCGACGCAATAATGGACATCGCATAAGTCCAACTCCTTCCCAGAAGCAGATTGTAGTCCAAAGGAGCATCAATCACTTCTACTTCAATAGACACTGCTTTTCCTGCTAACTTAATCTCAAAAGCCGGCAAGATACCATGCGGACGGAAAGATCTTCCATCAAAAGCAGTAAGCAAAGTGTTTGATTGGACTAGCTCTGGGGATCCAAGAGCTTTCCAATAGGTCAAGGACATAACACATGTAGAGGCCCCCTCATCAACAACTTCCCTTCAAATGGTCTTACCACCATGGACGACATCTATTGATAGGGATACATGGTAAGGCAGGAAAATTTTGACATTAGATAAATGAAACTTCGCAATGAGACTCGAAGAGTCCATGCTACCTAAAGCTGCTAAGAGGGCATCCCGCTGAGCGGGACAACTCTGTAACACCTCCAAAGCTGACATTGCACATGGGGTTTGAGCTAAGTCTTCAACCGCAGAGTAGTTTGAAGCAACCCTAGCATTAGGGTTATGCAAGGTCTTCTTGAAGACAACTTTTGGTATCTTTGGCATTATTTCAGCAGGTTTCTCTATTGTGAGAGGGTTGGAAGTTTCACCTACAGCTTTACCCTTCTCAGGAGTCTCTTTCTCATAGTTTTTGTTCCTTGTCTGCAACAAAGTCGAAGATCAAACCATGTTGATATAATTTGGTTCAGGGGCAGTTTGAGTGCCCCCTACTACGTTAGAAGCTGAAGCAGTGTTCTGTCCTTGGGGAAAAGGATCCTTCAGGACAGCCGATTGTTGAGCTTTAAGCAGCTTCTAGGATTGATCCATAAGGGGAAAAAGGTGAGTAAGGTGGTCCTCTTGGCACAACTTACAAGGGAACTTGACCTTCTTCTTTTCTTTTTTGCCCCCATCAGCATTGTTTGTGGGCTTTTGCTTTTTTTGGTTTCCCTCTCTCTTCTTACCTTTCTTTTTCTTCCCGCTGGGCTGCTGATTGCCCTTCTGAGAGGTTTGTGCAAAAACATTTGCATTCTAGGGGGAGGGGGCAGCCTTTGTTGCCTCCGCCATAGACTGTTTGATAGAAAACTGATGAATTTGCTTAGTCAAAGACTCTACGGTGGGAGAATTAACGGACCCAACCACACCATTGGCATGAGGTCCAGGCTTAGGCTTCTCTGCTTCGTACGAAGGCCTCAGTGCCTCAAGGATGATCTCATATAAGATCCCAGACTGTGAATAAATCAAATCCAACTACTGGTCCCTAAGTATGGCTTCTTCTTCATTCGTTACTCCTAATGTGGAAACATCCTTTAGATATGTATGGCAATAGTGATTTAAGGAACCACTCTAATAGAAACTCAGGAGGAATGGTGGCTTTGATAAGGCTCTTTCACCTCCTCCTCTCTTGGATATGATCCGAGATGTGGGTAGCCTTGTTTTGTCTAAAAGTAGAAAAAAAGTCCCTTCCGAAATCATATCGGACTGGAAGTTGAAAGTGGCTGAGAAAAGCACTAGCCAAGTCCCAGAAACTACTAAAAGTAGAAGAAGACAATTCGATGTACCATTTTGCTGCAGTACCTATCAAGGTCCTCTGGAACAGCCTCAACCTCACTGAATCTTCATTCAGCGAATTTGAAGAACACCATAAATGGAAGGTGGTGGAATGTGCCCCAAGATCTTCACCAGCTTTACCTTCAAACTTAGGGATGTCCGATGGCAATTTGGTGGGAACAGGTGACCACAAGGGGTCATGCTTCACCGGGTCATTCATCAATTTGGACAAGTCTGGCAAGTTCAAAGTTTCCAGGAATGGAAGTTTGGGCCTAACCGAGGCACTAAATGTGCCATCTTGGGGATTAGAGGGACCTGCCCCCGAATGCCCATGGGAAAAAGTGGGGTTGCCCCCAGCCACTGGTTGTGAAGTGGGAAGGTTGCTTTGAAATGGATTCCATCCGTAAGCCATAGGATTATGTGTGGGAGGTGCAGTGTAAGAAGTTCGGGCCGTCCCCATAGAAATAGGGGTCTGAAAGATAGGAGCAGGTATCCCTTCGCTAAACAATGAAAAGAGAGAGCTCATGTATGGGACTGAAACAGGGGTTTGGAAGCTTTTCCCATAAGAGGTGTTTCTCCCAAACTACACTCCTACATAGGAAGGAGATGGACCTATGTATGGACTGGATGGGGGAATGTGCCCCCCATTCCAAGGGAATCCTTGGACAAATGCCAAGGATCCTACCAGACCACTCTGGGTAGTATAGGGAAAGGAAGAAGGAATGGTAGGTATACTGGGGATCCCAGTAACCATGTCACCAGAAGTACCTCCTAGGTTTGAGTGAACCGGTGGTTGAACCACCCGGCTCGCTAGAGTCAAAGGTGTAGAAGGTAAACTAGATCTAGGGGCACTTACCGGGGGAGGTAGTACCCCTTCAACCAGAAGGGTTGAGGTGAACACAAAAGGGATTTCTTCCGCAGAAGACATGATCCTACCCATAGGGACACCTAAAATAGGATAATCAAAAGGTCTAACCTGAACGATCATAGGATCATTTAAATCAGTCAAGGGAGTGTTAAAGTTTCTTGCAAACTCGTTAGTCTACAATTCTTCTATCTCAACTGTGTCAAGATCAAAACAGTTAGCTATCAGTTCTGGTTCACCAAGAACTTCACTTATTCCTACAAGTTCAAATGAACCGTCTATGTCTAATCTCCACCTTTGAGGTAGAGGTGGAGGCTCCAATGTGGTGAGAGGAGGAAGGTTTCTCAACCTTCTTGACCTTCTAGGAGGTTGGTCCTCTAGAATTGAAAATTTAACAAATCACACCCTAAGGACAACTAAACATAGGAAAAACCACAGAGCATCCACTATAAAATTCCTAAAGTCTCAAGCAATCAAACCAGGGTAAAATATATACTTTCCCGAAGAAAGCTGATGAACGATTACTTGGCATCCTTGAAGTGGTTCTTAGGCACAAGTGGAGGAATCACCCAACCGCCCTCCTACACTTTCAACAAGGGTTACCTTCCAAGTCCATTCAAGGTGAACCAGAAATAACCTTTCGGTTTACCTAGGTATGAACCCTAAAAGACAAGAGATTAAAGGCTACCTTGGCAATACCAACAGTCTGGGAGGACAGTCGCAAGCCGAACTCGTACGCATGGGTAGGGTAGCTGATCCCGAAACTCTGTCTAGGACAGAATCCCCAGATGTGTAAAATCTGTGAGTTACATTTTGATAAGGATTCAGAGGGTTATATCCTCTGTCCAAGCCTCCACGCGGCCTAGTGCTTAACTCCCGTTTGAGAGGAGCTTCCCAGATACAGTCAATAAATTCAAGGATTTACCTAAATAAAGGTCCACTACATCTGAGTTTTATAACTTGCGGGAAGTTTACACTTCCTAGCCCACAAGTCTAGCCTAAGCTAGTAGGTGAAAGGCCCCTAAAAAACAAAACTTACTAGTAAATTTTAATTTATGCGTTCATTTTAAAGGGCTGTTCTTTACTCAAAAGGAAATGGAGTGGTATACTTTATGATGTTTTGACTCAAATAAGAAATAAATGAAAATAAAGGTGTATTCAAAGCAAAATTACCATTATAAAAACAAACTTCTTTTTCTTTTCTTGCAAATATATTGATGAATTGAAAGCAGTGATAAGAGAAACTAAGCCTATAATTTTTGTAGTTTTTGAGATAATATCTTTAAATTGAAATAAACACTACTTATGCAAAACAAAATGCAAAAGCTTAACAACGTTTTTTTTTTCACTTTTAAAAATACTCAAAATTCTACCATGCACCTACAATGCACTGTACTTGAGCAAACTTGAATCAAATAAACTATCTGAAAGCAACAAACTGAAGCAAATAGGTTGACAGAACCAAAATACAACCAACAAAGGAAGGCTAGGAACCCTAGCTTGGGTGCACACAATGACAAAGATCACTGTAGACTTAGAAAGGCAAGTGACAACCAGCCACTGTCAAAAGACAGACTGGAAAAACAGAGCCCAAGACCCTGATCACTGATCCGGACAGAGACACTTTAACCTACAACCCAAACAGGGAAAACTACTTCAGCATGCCAGCAGGAAATAATCCAAGCAAAAAAGACTCAAGGGCTTCCGAAAAAGCAGAAAGTGTGATCACCAAAGGCACTCAGACAAGCCACACAGCATTAATAAAGAAAATCAACACCCAAACAAGGATTACAGAAAGAAAGGAACAAGTAAACCTTAACTTAAAAATCCCTACTTCCAGGCATATCCGCGACTGTCTAGAAGTGCAACCCGCGGATGATCCGCGACTATTCAATACATCAACCCATGGATGCAAGTTTGTATCCGCAACTATGTATAAGAGAAACTCGTGGATGGGTAAGAAATTTTTCTCAAAGAACAAGAAAAAATTCCAAAGACTTTCAAATACTGAGGCAAGTATAAACCAGAATAAAAGATCACACACAGACTTCAAGCAAAGACTAGTCAGGGGTGATAGAAAAAAACCTACAGCAGTCTAGGCCTCCCCAGTGGAGTCGCCAGTTCTATTGTACAGGTATGGACACCTTATAACTATAGGTCTGGGGTTACCAACATACTCAATCAACTTGTAGACAATTGGCTCTAGAGTGCAATAAAGGAAATAGGAGGATGAGAAAGACTTACCCGTTACAAGACGGTTGATCCTTAGCTTGTCCTCTTCCACTCTGCTTCGCCTCCAAAGTCTTCAAGATTGCTCCTCCTTCACCTGTCAAGATTCAATATTCCAGATACAAGATGATTCATATATATATAAGCAGGTTAGATAAATCATATATAGTACTGAAACATAAACATTTATCAAACCACAATACATGAAACACATATGGAAGAAGGATTCTCTTTATTATCAACAATGGAAAGAGTTTAGATTACAACCCAATGCCTGAGACAAGGACTCCTCTGCAACCAAAGGATTCTGAGTTTCACTGCTCCAAATACTTCTATATAAAATCCACCAGCGTGACTTTGCTCTCCAAGTATCTCTCCAACACCCTCCCCAAGGCCTATATTTATATGGATGAAAATAAGGCAGTTTCGAAGGTTGAGGAGGTTGAGACAGTTAAGAAGATTAAGGTAAATGGCTTAACTAATCTCAAGTAATCGTGTGTTTTATTTTTAAATGTCAAAGATAGGAATCCACGGGTATCAAGAAGGACAACTCGCGTATGATCTACGACTTTGTATAAGGGTAACCCGTGGATACATCCATCCGTGACTTGCAAACACCAACACTCGCGGATGACCCGCGAGTTGCATATGGATAGGGTTGCGGACATGTCTTGACATATCTAAAAAGGCAAAGTCAACCACTGGATGGATAATGAATGTCATTTACAAGAAGCTCATCTATAGTGTTTTGGGCAAACCTCAATCCATAGATGTCCTTTTGTGTGCCAACATGAGGGATGTCGGCACTCAGACGGAGAGGTGCCATTCAGGTGGATAACAACATTAGACCAATTAAGTTGTCCCCAAGGGACATAAGCATTCTTAGGGTAAGGAATTCTAGGATAAATATCCCCTGACGTTGTTGGTTGATAAGCTTGATGAATTGTAGGTGGTTGATTCCCAGGATAATTATATCCCTAAGAAAATAGACTAACGGTGGGTTAAACCCATGAAGGTCGTCCCTAGCCAAAAGAGGGTATAAATTTGTTGGTATCAGAAGGAGGGGTATTTACTACTAGTGGTCCCATTGGTATATTATTCCCCATACTAGAAATGGTTCCCTAGGTATGTAAAGAAACTTGAGCTGGGGAATTCCCCCCAGGTGTAGAAACTATCGAGGAAGTAGAAACTGGTGGAGAGTTTTGATTAGGCAGGGTGGGGGTGGAGGTTTGACCTGGATCTTGAGTAACCATGTTTTGGGTTAGTAACCCTGAGACAAGATCTACTTGAGGTGATGAAAGGGCATGATATCTAGGTGGGGTTGTTCTTGAAAGGAGGGGAAGAGGATAAAAAATTCTCCTTCTTAAATTTTCTCCCATATTATGTAAATGCTCAATAGATTTCTGGAATAATTATGCATTTGACAGAGTATCTCAAATGAATTGCCTTAGAGGGGTAAGTATGGATGGATCTGGTTCAATTGTAGTAGTTCCATATTTAGAAATGGATTTTCCTAGGGAGGTTCTCCATAAAGGATCATTTGGACCAAATTATGCCCCCATAGTTTCATCTGACGGGTGATTGAATACCCAATCCGATGAACTAGGTTGACCTTCCATTGGAAAATGAAAGGTTGAATAAGTCGTAGGAGGCTATTGGACAAAAGGATTATCATAAGTAGAGAATTATTCCCTAGTTCCAGTAACTGGAACATCTTCTACATGAGCATCAGCAGAAACTGGTTGTTCCATGGTTTCACCTTCATTTCCTTCCATGGTAGGAGGAAAGTCAGGTGGTAAACCATACAACCTATAAGAAAGCCTTGCAGGTAAGTCATCCAGGGTGTTGGCTGAGGCTTTCTACTCTAGATCTGTGGACAAAGAAGAAAACACACACACACAAACCTATGCAAGCTAAGGCCACAAGAAAAATTAAATGATAGGATGGGCTTATGATAGCTGATTCCTCACTAGGATTGTCAAGTTTTCACAACTCGCGATATACCGCAGGGTCCAATAGTAAAACGTGACAAGGAGGATTGGGACCATACCCTTTTTTGATTACCCAACTACCTGGATGACACATGCGTAGTATCTCCTTGAGTGTTGTTCTTGATGTATTTCTCCAACAATACGATCAAAAGGATTTGCTCAGTTGGTTAAGGTATCCTAGAGGGGTCTCCCAATATACACAAGGTACAAGGGAGCTCAAATCCATATTAGTGTTGTCTAATGCACAACCATCTAAAAGGGTCCTTTCGATATACAATCAAGTATGTGAAGTACCTTTCTATATACCTCAAGGGTGCATGAAAGTCCATTCGATATACCGACAGCATGTGGAATAACCACACAGTCCCCTAAATGTAGTGAAGGCATAAAATGACAACTCCTATGTTTTAAGATGCTCGAACACGTCTCTATCCTATCACTCAAATTACTAAAAATTTTAACCTAAGCTATCGTTTATTTTATCTTGATGGTTAGTGGATGTTTGTGAAGTGTATATCAAGATGCAAATTTAAAATCTATATGTCATGCAACTCTTTTTCTTCGATGAAAGCTAACTAGAGTAGGGCATAAATCTTTTTCTTTGAAAAACAAGATGCCATGCTACTTTCAATAAACCAAACCTCAATATTTGTGACAATATTTTTAAACACACAAGATTTTCACCATTAAAACTATCTAATCTCTGAAAGGATAAATGAAGGAGAGCCTCTACTGTCTATCAAAACTAAACTTTCTTAATCAAAATCATAAATATCTACTTTCCTAAGAACTCATGCAAACCAAGAATATACTTTTCCTAAAGGCTCAAAAAGAAATATTTTCCTAAGTTCTCATACAAAAAAAACAAGCTAGTTGACTTCTTTTGTATTTTTTGATATGATTTTGAAAAAGAAAGAACATAAAATAACTAAAATGAACTAATTTCAAAGAGGCTACAGACCTTCTTTTTTCATAACAAACTTTTTCAAAGAATGGACTAAGCCAGTCATGCATCCAAAACCTATAAATAAAACACCATTCATTTTCACTACAAATTCCTTACTGATGACAAATTTTAAATATGAACTCAAAAGGTGAGATCAGGCTACCAAACTCTTAGATCCAGCAGGAAATCAACAAGCAAATTACATAGTAAACTTTAGAGAAGCAAAAAATATGAAAATACATGCTCTAAGGTAGTGATGTACTTACCTTGATGCACTATGTAATGTCGCACCAGATTTCCAGCAGGTGGATGGCACATTGTGTACACTGAGTAGAGGCGCCGATGGTAATCTATGTCATATGGATGAAGGTGCCAGTGACGTTTAATTCCAAGGTGCAGTAGGCGCTAGAGAGGGACGACGCTTTGTAAATCTTCCTAGGTGCACTGATGGATTGACAAATGGAAAAAGGCCAATCACCTGCCAAGAAACCAAAATGACTGAGCTAGACTGATACAGAAGTAAAGACAACTTCAAATAGAGGAAAATTGATGAAAAAGTAAGGTGGATCACTCACCTTAATAATCCAAGTGAGTTGAGAAAGAGAATGAAAATTTTACAAGTGAGAATGTTACCAACAGTTATATATCTAACTGGAGTTGCTTCATATATAACTGGATCTTCTCCAAATATGACTGGATCTACCCCATTTATGACTGTATCAATCTATCCCCAGTATGGTCTCCAATTTTGTTTGTAGGAATTCTGCAACTGGTGTGGACACCGCTTGTTCCTCTACCCTGTATGGTACAAGTATAGAACAAAACACCACAACAATATATCCTTTCATGAGATGGTTAATATACTAATGAAATCACTCTTATACCTCATATCTGCAAGCTTTAGTCCTTGTTTCACTGCTCTCCGTGTGATCCACAACACCTATAAAGAATCATCAAGAAAACAAAACAACAAGATGAGAGTAACAAGATAGATTAACAATCCATATTAGTGATCAAGTAATCTAATAATATTTAACTGATATTAACACAAATCAAATATGGGAAAGGGAAATGCTTTTGTATTAATCAAATAAGAAGGTAAAGCTACAACCAAAGTCTTGATGTTGATATCTGTGTCTTCCATAATGGTCTTACAACACACTCACAACACTCCACAATCACACAAAACACTTTGCACACAAAATCACTCAACTTTGCCTCAATACCAAACTTCAATCCAACAGCATAAGGATGTTGTTCTTGGTCTCCCCCCACATAGTTCATGAAGGATTATTTTATAGGATAATGGAGGCTCATATGAGATTAAAAATTTTAGGAAATTGATAGGGGATGATTCCTATGGGTGAGGAGGTCGAATTCCACCTCTCCCTAGCTGATAGGAACCACCTCAACAAGGGATTTCGTATGGAAGCTTCTCAAAACTTCATTTTTTCCCATTTTAACTCTGTTAGTGCTTTCTGCACAAAGGGTAAAGGCATTGATGCTCCTTGTGAATAGATTAAAGGCACTGGTGGTGTCTGATGTCAACGAAAAAAAGGCGTTGGCGCTATGTCATAAGGGAGAAAGTGCACCAGCCTACTAAATAGTGACAAAAACCATCAAGAAGAATCCCTAGCCAAAATATTTGAAGGATGCTCAGGCATCAGTGGATATTTTAGGTGCAATAGGGTATTTTCAAATCTGGGTGTATTTATAGTAGCTTTAAAACCAATTCTCCTATGTGTTAAAGGGTGTTTTTCTATGGATTCATAATTACATGGATATGCTTGAATTTTGTGGGTCAAAACAACTTGTGTTCATACGTAATGTATGACAGAAGTCGGATCAAGTATGAGAATCTTGTTTCTTAACATTCCAATCAGGTCTTCTTCAAAATAATATTTAGGGGACACATGTGGTTGAGAACTTGAATATGAATACAAACATGATTATTGTTGTGTGTATTTCTTGTAGGAAGTGAATATGGACTTAACATGGTCACACAAGTATATTTCCAACAAAGCTAGGCCAAATACACAATTACTTTTAGTGTCCTAGTTACACTATCTTGTCTTATCCCATGTAATGAGAAATACTTCATATCCATTCCCTATTATGTGTGCACTCCTATTGACTTTGTTATTTTAGGATTAGTGTAAAATTTTGGGCACATTCCTATGTATTAGTGTAATATTTTGGGCATATTCTTGTGTACCCGCAACGTGGCCCTGTAGGGTATCCTTGGCTACATCGTAACACTCTGCAACAGCTGAAACATTATCTTCCAAATATCTAGTTTTTGGTCCTTGTAAGAAACTAAAAATTCTTTTTAGGTTTGTCTTTAAAGGTGTCCGTGAAAGGAAACTAGAGTTTGGGAAATGTTTATCAACTATTATCTAGGAAGTGATATGATTTTAAATGGTTGGGATGTTGGTGAATTATGGGTCCTAATGTCTAATATATGGAAATGAAAATTTGTTTCCATTCACTGTCCTTACTATATAGTAACCTCGTAAACATTTTTCAATGGAAAGTGTAAACATTAAGTCATAAAATTCCCTCTTTCTCTCTAGGAATTGGTTTTGATGATTTCAATTCAAGATGAGATAGATGAAAAGAGTAGAAAGTAAGATTAACATACCGATTTCATAATTGAATGCATAAAATTAAATATGAGTCAACGACCAGTTTTGTCAATGAATGAATGCCATGCACATGATGAGAGAATAACCAATGAGAAGATCTTGGAGAAATATGCATTCCCATGTAAAAATTGTCTCGGTGGGAATATGAGAAGAAGACAAGTGATATTTGAACATATGTTGATATTTAGTCATAGTGGTATAATCCATTTCCTTCAAAATAGTTATCCATATAGTATACCATTGCAAAGCATGAGAGACGTAGAGGCACAAAACATGGACGAAGAGGAAACGAATCCAGATGAAGAGGCAACAATCTTAGATGAAGAGGTTGAAATTGACATAATGATGAATGAGGGTTTCAAGGATGATTGGAACAAATTGATGGAGAATACTTCAAAACCTGTGTATTTTACCTGCAAGTTAAGTCATTTGACAACAATCCTTCTAATTCTTAATTTGCAAACGATGCATGGTTGGACAAATGATATTGTTGATGAGTTATTGGCATTGTTACATCAATTGTTACCACCTGACTCCACATTGCAAAAAAAATGGAGTGCATGTAAAAGGAAAATTAATAATCTAGTATTAAGGTATGAGAAAATCCACACATGTCTTAATGGTTGTGTATTATTTTGCAAAAATAATGCATGTGAGACCGAATGTCCAAAATGTAAAGAACTGAGGTATAGACTGGGTTTGAAATCAAATTCAGCACCTAGAAAGGTTCTTCGCCACTTTCCAGTAATACCACAATTACTTTGAATGTATAGATGTTGATACATTGCTAAGCTTATCCAATGGCATGCCCAAAACAAGATCACTAATGGAAAACAATGGTATGTGGTTGATTCTAATATGTGGATGGAATTTGACAACAAATGGCTTGATTTTTCCCATGATCCTTGTAATATAAGGTTGGGTTTAGATCTATATGGGGTGAAACCATTCTCAAATCATATTAATAAATGGTCAAATTGGACATTGCTTTTGAACAATTATAAATTTCCTCCATGGTTAGAACCCAAACCATTTTTCTTGATGTTGTCATTGATTATACCAGGAAAGAAAAGTGTGACTTCAAATACAATTGATGTTTATTTAGAGACATTATATGATGAGATAGAAAAATAGTGGAAATGAATTGAATAACTTAAAATTTTAAGTTACAATTATTCAATTGATTTGTAATGACCCAATTCCAAAATTCCAAACAAAGGAAGAATTTGGGGGAAATTGCCTTGACTAGTATTGACTCTAGGGGCTTCGAATGACACAAGAGGGTCTTGAATTTGGTAGGGTATGATATGGTTAGTATTAGGATAACTCAATGGAATATATAATAAATTTATGACATTTTATAGACATCTGCAACTCGATTTAGGAACATTGGAAAAGATGGTAAAATTACTAGTAATTTGTGGTGCAATTCCCCCTAGGGTGTGAGAATAAATGGCTCTCCAACTCCTATGTGACCACACCAAATTTTCAAATAGAGAATGGGGAATGATATTAGACTTAATTTAATTTCATTTTGTTTGGTTAGTATTTCTTCAATAGATATGTAAATATTCATATTCAAATGCATAAATTCAGTGATATTTGCTTAAGAGAAATGACATGTAATAGCTTAACTTTGACTCATAAATTGTATATGTAATGGTTAAGAATAGATAATAAGGAATTCATACAATTAAAAACACATAAATATCTCAATAAAAAAATATAACATTAGATCCAATTCACAACACAAATCAAATATACAACTCCATTGAAATGGGAAACCAACACATGGTAACTAGTCACACCATAGCTTGGAAATGTGGACATTTGCATATGTATTTATTTTATTTTAGACTTATAGAGAGTATGGGATAAATATTACAGATCCATAAATCATTCAACCATGCTTGGGCATCAAATAGACTCAACAATGCGCGACCACCATTCACACAAGTGCATCATCATAGAGAAATATGGACATATTAAAGTAGGGACTGAGAGAATGGGAGGACAGATGGGTGATGAATAGTATAATCATCCTATATGAAATAAAAACACTTAATTAAGCTCCAAATTATATTTTATGGTTTCCTCTCAAACATCCAACTTGTATGATAATCTCACTCTCTCGAAATTGCCGTGACTAGCAGGGAAACTAAGCACTCATCGTGCAATGGACAAGCTACTGCTTTCCAAAATTCCAAAGGAAAATTATCAAATGATAAAAATCCATTATCATTCCTTGTGAAATATTTTTATAACCATCCTAATTTCCTCCAAGGTCTAATTCCCTCCCATAGGATTCCTCCAACTCATCCATGATGTTTAGTAACCTCCATGACATGTGTCCTTCTCCTCAACCATTAATCTTCCTACAAATTTTAATTGCTTCCACCAAACCCCAAGTGCACCCTATTGGAGGATGTTTTTATTTCTAAAATTTCATATTGTCATAGGTCTGCAATTAGGTCCGATTTTTCATAGAATCTTCCATCATTGTTGTCATAAAACGCATGGAATCTCTCTCCAAGTGGCACCTAGTTTCTTCCTAACCTCTTATTCTTCCATGGGAAGTTATTACTCTTAACCTATTCAAATAATTGGCCTCATGATGTTTTACTTGACACCTCTTCACCTTCCAATAACATTCCATTACTCATAATTTCTAATTTGGGGTTAATTCATGACAGTGTAGGGAAGAATCTAGCCACCCAAGGTCTCCATGAACCTCCAAATGTCCTCATGAAGCAATGCCACTTTGTTTTCTCCATATTTATTATTTGTATGACCAAATTTAATGTGTAAATGAAAATATAAGGTTCTCTTTGGTCCCATAGCTCCCTTATTTCAATATTTAATGTCTCCTCCCCAAACTAGGGAACTAGTAGGTGGGTGAAACATTGCTAACTAGTAGTCTCATTGGAATGGGGAAATGATAATCCTCCCCACCCAATATTTCTTGTACTCAAGCAATACCAATTTTGGATGCTGAAATTTTTTTTCCTCTTCCCAAGTTGCTTCCTCACTAGGCAAATCCTTCCATTGTACCAAGTATTCTTTTATTGTTCTTCCCCTTAACCTTATTTCCCTTGTTTTCAATATTTTGTCCAGAATGAGAACAAGTTTCCTTCATTATCCAAAGGAGGTAAAGTATTTGAAACTGAAATATGATGACCTATAACCTTCATTAGACACAAAACATGAAATACATTATTAATTTTACTTCCTATGGGAAGCTCCAATTCATAGGCCACTTCTCCAACCTTTCGAACCACTTTGTAGGGACCATAAAACCTTTGTTTGAGTTTTTATGAACCTTTACTCTTTATGGTGGTTTTTTTTTAGGGATTCAACCTCAAATATACCAATTAATTCACTTGGAAGTGCCTCTCCACTCTATGTTGGTATACATATTTTTTTTCTAGTTTTGGGAAACCTGTAAGTTATCTTTCAAAACCTTCAAAATTTATTGGATTTGTTCAATCTAATCCTTATCCTTTGGATATATACTATCACCAAAAATGTGGTCAATAAAATTGGATGCATAATAACCATAAATTTATTTGAAAGGAAACATGCCAATGGACATATGAAAAGTAGTATTGTAACAAACTCACCCAAATGCAACCATTTTATCCATGCCTTTTTTTGCCCACTAACATAATTACTCAAGTAGCCTTCCAACCATTGATTCACCCTCTCTATTTGGCCATAATTTTGTGGATGATAGCTTGTACTAGGTGTCAAATTTTTCCCCACCATTTTGAATATTTATTTCCAAAATGCACTAAAAAATATGTTATCTTTGTCACTAACAATGCACTTAGGAAGCCCATGCAATCTGCAAACTTATTTAAAGAATAGTTCAGCCATGTGTGCATCAGTGAGAGGGTTAGTGAAAGAAAATAAATGAGAAACTTTAGTGATCCTATCCACCACTACAAATATCCAATCCTTACCAAGTGCCTTGGGAAAAGTAGTTATGAAGTCCATGGAAATGCTCTCCCATTTTTTTTCTAGAATAGGAAACAGGTGTAAGAGGGCAGCTGGATGAGTGTGCTCCACTTTATTTTTCTGACATGTGTGGAATTCATTAACATATTTCATAATATCGTTATTCAACCCTTTCCATGAGAATATATCCCCTCAACATTCGATATGTTTTGAAGAAACTGGGGTGACCTACTAGAGGAGAATCATGAGCTTTCTTTAAAACTTTCTCCTTCAAACTCGAACTAGGGACCAAATAGATTTTGTATTTGTAGTAGATGATTCCTTCCAACACCTTAAACCTATCATCATGGTTAGTCGCATCAAAAATTTCACAAGAAAACTTATCCTTGGCATACTCTACTTCTAATATGGCTTTCCAATTTTCTGCTACATCCATTAGAGAAATAGAAGGTCCTCTAGATAAGGCATCAGCTACCACATTATTATTTCCCTTCACATATTCAATATGAAATTCAAATGGTTGAATATTACTCACCCACTTTTGATGCCTTTCATTTAGATCTTTTTGAGTGCAGAAGTACCTTAGGCTGTTATGGTCAGTTTTGACCAAACATTTGTTTCCCACCAAGTATTGCCTAAACTTGATCAAAGCATGCATGATGGCTAACATTTATTTATCATTAATGGAGTAAATATTATCATTTGGCTGCGTATTCCTACTCTTTAAATATATTGGGTGTTTTCATTGTTTTAGGACTGCTCCAATGCCTTCTCCTGATGCACCACATTCCAAGGAAAATGGTTTAGAAAAATCAGGCAATGCTAGAATAGGACGATTTCTTATTGCCTCTTTAATTATTTGGAAATATTTTTCAGCCCCTTCATTCCATTGGAAAGAATATTTATTTTAAAAATTAGTGAGAGGTGAAGTGAGGTAGGAGAACCCCTTCACAAACTTCCTATAGTAGGTAAAAAAACCCAAAAAATCCTCTCAATTAGGTGAGATTTTTGGGATGAGGCCATTCTATAATGGCTTTTATTTTTTCCATATCCACTTTAAGACCATATTTACCAATTATGTGTCCAATATACAATATTTATTTCAAACCAAAATCACATTTTGACAGCTTAGCAAACAAATATTGATCATGCGGAAATTTTAATACCTCTTCTAGATGATGCAAATGTTCCTTCCATGTTTTACTGTAAATAAGAATGTCATCGAAGAAAACTAGTACACAATTATGAATTTGCTTGTGTAATATATTGTTAATTCATGATTGGAATGTGGTAGGAGCATTATTCAAGCCAAAGGCCATGTCAATAAACTCAACGTGACCATAGTGGCATCTAAAAGCAGTATTTGGTGTGTCTTCTTCCCTCATTCGAATTTGATGATAACCAGATCTAAGGTCAATCTTTGAGAATAAATTGGATCCATGGAGCTCATCCATGAGCTCATCAATCCTTGGGATGGGATATATATTCTTCATTTTCTACTTATTCAAAGCTCTAAAATCAATGCAAATCCTCAAAGTTCCATCCTTTTTCCTTACCATAACAACTGAAGAAGCATATGGGTTGGAACTAGGCCTTATGCGACCCAACTCCAAAATTTATTTAATGACCTCCTCAATCTCATATAAAATCCTTTTGGGGTGTCTATAGCGCTACCTTTTGATAGGTTGTGTTCATATCTCTAACTCAATTATATGCTCCACCCTTTGTCTGATAGCATTCCAGGGGGAAGGTATCCAAAAACCCTCTCATACTTACTTAATAATTGCTCTATCTCCTTAGGGTGCTTGGAAACCTTCAAGTGAGGTTTATAATATCTAATAAAATATTCAGCGGCTCATTCTATGTCTCCATGCCTCAATATATACCTCATACTATGAGAGGACACCACTTTATTTTGGTAAGTGTGCATTCCTCTCAACAAGATGGGTTTCCCTTCCGAATTTTTAAACCTCATTTTAGGGAATTGACAGTTCATTGTGTTAGCACTCAGAATGTACCTAGGTTGTAAAAGGTACACCCTAAGGTAACAGCAAAACCACTTCAGGAGGAATTTGGTATTTTCTTCTAGAGAGGGATCTCTCAATACAAATCTTACAATACCAGATGGTAAACAATATTTAAATATTTATTTGTTCGATTGAAACAATCACATATCCATTGGGCATGGAGTCATATACATATAAAAGATCACAAAGATGTATACACAAGACTTATCAAAGGCAAGATAATCACATAATTGCAGTCATTCCATTTATCAAGGTGAAATAGAAAGGACGAGGGAACGGCCCATCAATACAGAGCGTCTAAGACGAATTTCATATCAACTTTAGTAGAAAAATCATATAATACCTGAAACGATGAATAGAGCATAAACATATGAATTCTAATCATCAAACACTATGTTCCAGATATGAAGAAAAAATAGAATGGAGTGTTACATAGGGCAAAATACAATCACACAGAGAAAGAAAGCACGGACTGCAACATCAATGACACATGAATCTCTGAAAAAGCTCTCATGCATTCATTTTTGGTATTAAAGTAAAACAGATATGTTCTCCACAAATCACTTCATTCGATGGGTTCCAACCCCCATCTCATAAAAAGATACAAATTTATAGATAAAACAATAAGTCTACCCCCAGTAGATCAATAACAGAATGATCGGCGTAGATTAGAGTTTGCAACTGAATTCCTACACCACTAGGAGGTTGTTACAACTCCATTCCTAACAGATCACTAAGTACAAATCAACCGGATAACAAACTTTCGGCCAACCGTTCCATGTCTTTGTCCCAATAGCTCCACGTCTTTGCCCCATATGCTCCACGTCTTTTCCCCATCAGCTCCATGTCTTTGCCCCATCTACTCCACGTCTTTGCCCCATCAGCTCCACGTCTTTGCCCCATCTTCTCCACGTCTTTGCCCCATCAGCTCTTCAGCACCTGACACCTGTTCCTAGGGGGGAAGAATATACTTTGTTTTCCCAAACCGCTCTACATCTTTCCACTGCTCCGAACTTGGGGTGTCACACTCCATCATCTCCCGAATAGCTACCTCGAGCTCCATATATGCTTCATAAGATTTCCTGGGAAATCTGGCTCTGATAACGACGAACTTCTACAGGACTTCAAAATATTCTGTTATCATGGCTACAATGGTTTTCCCTATCAGGTTCTTTTCCAAGCTATCAAATTTCAAGTGGTCCATGCGAGCCCAGACAAGCAGGTGATGATAATGTTCAGGCGGGAGCATCCTACCTTCTTCGTTCCAGAAGGACGGCAGTCCATCTTTGAACAACTCTTTAAACTCTTGTTTGAACTTAGTGACCTGCATAAGCATTTCTTCTGACTTCTCTTAGAAAATCTTCATTAAATGGTGTTTGTGGATGATCTTCTTCGTCGACAGCGCTATTGAGATTCTGTCCTTTATGCCCATGTCGTGCAGCTTTTGGTGTGTCAGTGAATTCAGAAAATTTAATGTATTCTGAGCTGTAGTGAGGGGCCTTCTTGCCATGTGTTCATTCACCAGTATCAGTCTTTGTTGGGACGACTCTGTCAGTATACACAAATCATCAATAAAACTCAAGTAATGGTGGAACTTGGTAATCTCTATAGTCAGGGTATCCCAAATAATATGTTTCGCCCCCTGAAGAGGGCCTTTCCCAATGCATTTTTCTTTTAGCTCTTCGAGCTTTTTCTGTAATTGACTCTTGTCCTGCAAGATCTGTTTTCTGCTTTCACTTATCTTGGTTAATTCGGCCTTTACTTTTTCATTCTCGTCTTTCAACTCCTTAATAGATTCCTCCTTCAAACTCACTTGGGACATAGACACCAACAGGTCATCTGCAGAAAAATCAGCTAATGGCTTCTGGATGTTTACAATAGATAAATCATCATTGGTAGGGGTTTGGCTCATTAGATCTTCCATAATATCCTTTTCCTCAGTCTGATATTTCTTCATCATCGAGATTTGGGATAGTAGCTCCTCCCTCTCGGTCTCCCACCTATCCTTTTCCTCTTGCAGCTCTCCAGCCTTTCCTTTGTATTCCATCATCTCCTGATGGATTTTATCTTTCTCCTCCTGGAGAGCTATCAATTCAGCTGATTGGACTTGTTCTGAGCCTGGTATCTTAAACTTCTTCTTCAAAACCTGGAGCGCATTATCTTTCTCTTCCAGCAACTTCTTGACAGCCTGGGTATTGTCTGAGCTAGCAATGTCCGCATGCAGTTTTCTGATCTGAATAACATTTGCCTTATTTTCCACTTTCTCATGCTTTAACTGGACTTCCAATTTGTCTACCAACACCTATAATTTGTTTATCCTCACCATGTCCTGCAGTAAATCTGAGTATAGGATGTCACTAGTTTGTTTATGCAGCTGAATCTTTTCTGGGGTGCTGATTTTGTCCATCCCAACTTCTATCTCAGACATCCTCTTGTCATTCACTATGGCCATCTTAAAAGTATTTTTCTCAGCATCTCTAGCCGAAACTAGAGATGTTTTTGAACTGTACAAGTTTCTTACCCTCGGGAGCAGACTTCTCATTTCCTCTAGGGACTGCTTGCTCTTTTCCATGTAGCTCGCCTTGAGCTCTTCTCTTGACTTAAATAAGGGGTTGTGTTCTGGACTGTCTACACCACATTCTAAACCTTTAAAGGAGAATTGATTGACTTGCATGGTCTTCACGGGGACTAAGGCATCTTTTTTGAAAACATCAGACACTTCTTCATCTACAGTCTCACCTCCTCCGAGCAGCCTTGCCTTTTTATGGGATGCCTCTTCGTCCACTTCCATATTCTCAGCATCAGACAAACTCCTCTTAACCACAACACTAACACCCTCTGTGATTTGGATTGCTGTACCAGGTGCAGGATGTGTCTCATCATCGGAGTTTGACTCGTCAGCAAACTGCAGTAAATTAGCCATTTCAGCTAACCCCTCAACAACTTGATGTTCAAATGGCTTATTCCTGTTAGCTTGTTTTCTCAATGAGATTACTTGGTGGGGGTCGTAATTCACATTTGGTTCTTTCATAAAATCCATATTTTCCAGCAACTTTTCTACAAAAACCAAGGCACCCTTGCTTTTAAAAATGAAGGTGCCAACCTTAAACGGAAACTTGATGTTCGAAGACTTCTTGAAAGCACAAAAATGTTCCTCCTCAGACAACAATCTCTGTCTCATGAATTCCAATGCGAAGATTCTCGGTGTCAAGAAAGAAGGTAGCCTATAAGGCTGCCCAGTGAAGCCATATATTCTCAACACGGTATAATCCCTGTACAAAAACCAGTCTCCAACCCGATCCTCTGGTGAATACTGCATTAAGCTCCTCATTTCATCCAAGACACGGGGTAATTCTTCATTGAACAACATTTTGTACATCTCAGACATGATCGAATTGGCAAATTCGAACATGCTGATTTGTTTCGGTAGATCAGAAGAGCACAGAGTACTCAGAAACTTCAACTCAGAGATATTGGAACATACTAGCATATTAAGAAAATAAGTCTGGAACCTGAAAAAATGGACCTTGGGGAACTCGCTTAGCTGAAGATGAATTGCCTTAGCCAGGTATTCATCTAAATTAAAAGTTGGGTTTGACTGAGACTCAGAAACAGGGGAACTCATTCTCAACAAAAATCCGAGAACGACCTCGCCCACACAATAATCCTCATCTAGGCCTAGTACTTGACATACCAAGGAAATGACCAATTGAACTTCACTCTTGAAAATATGCACAGGGTAGGGCATGAATACACCATCTAAAGACTGAACATCCTTTAAAACACTCAACAGGAATTTACAGCGGGTTTCGGCTTCGCACTTCTTATACAATTCGACTAGGATTGACTCATTTATCACTTCACGACTATCTGGGTAATTTTCCGGCAAACTAAGGATTTCTCGAATGACCGCAGCATCGACTCTACACAATACTTTGGACGCATACCGACTGACAATAATTCTTTGAGACAGAGAATAATTCACAGCACACCACTCTGCAAACTCTGGGAAATGGAGGGTTTGCTCAATGTGAAATAGTACAAGAAAGACTTGCACACGTTCAACACATCATTCCCTCGTGAATGGTAATGCCATAATCTCTCTTTGCTAACAGACACGCTTTCCATAGAGAGGAAGGGGTCGCATACATTCCTATCCCTGTCTACCAGGAATTATTCTCTATCATCTACGGCTTGACCCGACATTTGAGCTTCTTTTCCCGGGTCCATTACTGAATTTCACACTGGTAACTTTAAGAAGGGAAATGACAGAGTTATTGGGTTTCAGTTTTACCTGGTTTACTGTGGAAGCACATGCCCAGAGCGTGTCTGCACCTGACGAATAGAAGCTGGGCACTGACAAATGGAAGCCGACAGATAGACCAATCCTTTTCGCCCGTTCCCAACGAATAAAATAACAATGATGTGGGTCAACGTTACTTTTATAGGCCGCTTTTATCCCTGGAGCCTACCACAACTTGCCACATGGATGATCATTTACTTTCCGCAACCACCATCTACTATCAGCCGCGCGTCTTTCTCCTCCGGATTCATTACCAACCGTTGATCTATTCTTTGCAATTTTCTGGCCCTCGGATCGCATGCCACGTATCTTTTTCCACCGGGCGTCTTGGTGATAAAAACCGTGCAAGTCTCCCTCCTCGAATCGCTCATGACCGTAGATGTGACGTACTTCCCCCTTCACCGTCGGATCAAATGCCACATCACACATTTCACTGAGCCCTTTGACATTAACCATCATGCAACTCTGAGTCCCGGAATCATCCACATCCGTCGATCTGTCATACCTTTACCGGTGGGCCATTGGATCATGTGACGTTTACCAAATTCCGCTGGGCTCCTTCGCTTTAACCTTCGAGCAACTTTGATTAGTGGAATTATTCCCAGCTGTCGATGCGATATCCCTTTAACCACGCACCGTCGGATCATCCGCCACGTACTCGATTCCGCCGGGAAATCTGGGGTTATTTTCCATGCACGTTCATCTTCCGAAATCCATAACAATCGTTGATCTATTATGCTTTGATCTCCAACCATTGGATCAAGCATCATATAACGAGTTCTACTGGGTGGTTCAGGATTATCCCGCGTGCAGGTTCATCCCCCTGAAACCATAATGGCCATCGATCCACTTCGTCTCTGATCCTCGGCCGTCGGATTAATCACCACACACACATTCTGCTGGATGCTTTCGGCTTATCCGCCGTGCAGGTTCCGGTTACGGAATCAATCCCATGCATTGATGTGACCCGATTTCGCCCCTCCACTGTCGGATCGAGAGGAGTATACATGATTCCGCTAGCCTCCATTTCCTTAACTAACTCGTGCTTTCACAAGGAGGATTTGATGTGAGCCGTGGATCTGATTAGGACAACTTTATAACCTTTGATCTGTGCCGCTGGTTAAAAGCCCGAACCCGTCCTATCCTTCTTGCATGTTTCGAAGAGCAGAGGGAATACCAGTCGTTGATTTGCTCTCCTTTTTCATCGCGGCCTAGGATCTTTACTAACTTGGCCGACCTTTTGGTTTTCATTCCACCTTTACCTTATATCCTTAAACCAAATTATTTAAACAACATAATATTACCTCCACCATGGTCTTTATTTCTGCTTTGCTAAATACAGGTGTTAAAAACTGGCTCCATCTGGGGATGATATCCTCCCTGCGAGGTAACAAAGAACTCGTAGACCAGGTGTCTGCTTTTTGACTTTGCATAATAACTCCCAAAAACCCATCTTTTGTTTTTGTAAATATATCATTTTTATATATTTTGTATAAAAGGGATGATAGGCCTCCTGAACCTTGGGGCTTACACTGCAAGCTCCAAATACCTTCGGCTTACCATTTCTTATTGGCTTGTAAAATAAAAATATGTACAGTCTATAATACAAGTTTTACCTTCCTTTCCTAGGATAGGTAATGCTTCAAATACCTCCCATTGACAGGGTTGCTCTCAAGAGGAACCCCATTTGTATATTCCAACAAAAATGCATTCTGCCCTCTGTACCTAGCAACAACATAAGGTCCAACCCACATAGGATCAAATTTTCCATGCTTTTCTTCATTAGGAGCATCCCACTTCAGAACCAGGTCATCGATTTGAAACTGTTCCTCTTTGAATCTTCTGTCAAAAGTACTTTTCATTTTCTCTTGATGTGACTGCACTTTATCATAGGCCTTATATCTTCGTTCTTCTATCTCAATGATCTGATTTATCCTCCGATGTATGTGGTTTGGTTCTTCTTGCTGATCATGGAAATATCTCATAACTGGGACCCCTAATGAAGCCGAAAAAATCACTTCAGCCCCATATACCAGTTGGAAAGGAGACATGCCGATTGCCCTTTTAATGCTAATCCTATCGGCCCATAGAGCATATTTGAGTTTGGTGTGCCAGGATCTCTTGTTGTCCTCCAACAGCTTTTTGATGATCCTCACTAGACTTTTGTTTGAGGATTCAGCCAGCCCATTCCCTTGAGGGTAATAGGCTATCGAATGATTTAGACTTATGTGATACTTATGACAAAAATTTATCATTTTCCTGGACTTGAAAGCAGCGGCATTTTCTGTTACTATCCTTTTTGGACACTCGAACCGAGCCAATATATTTTCTTCAAGAAAATCCATGATCACATTTTCAGTGGCCCTCCTGGTAGGAATTGCTTCTATCCATTTGGTAAAATAGTCTGTAGCTGTCAAAATCCACCTGTGTTGTCCTGATGAATTAGGGTTTATTTCACAAATAAAATCCAAACCCCATTGCTGGAAAGGAGCTTCTACTATGATTGGATTCAAAGGGAGAGGCAACACTTTTCTCTTACCGTCAAAAATTTGGCATTTATGACATTTGCTGGTTTCTTTATATACATCTGAAAATAATGTAGGCCAATAGTATCCAGCTCTCAGGATTTTGTTTGCAGTCACCTTCCAAGAATGATGTCCTCCGCAGTCTCCCTTGTGAAATTCTCTTGAAATTTGCTGAGCCTCATCTTCCAAAAGACAATTTAGTAGAACCCCTCCAGGGTCTTTCCAATAAAGATATTTATTAATGATACAAAATTTAGCAGATTTCAACTTCACAGACCTTGCTCTTGATTTACTTAACCCTTCTGGTGCTTGCAAATTTCGGAGGACATACACAATATCAGAATACCATGGGGTGGTCAGAAAGTTAGCCATCACTTCTACATCCAGCTGGTCAGACTGGTGAGTCAAAAAATTGATCTATAAAGATTCACAATTTGAATTTGTCATCATCTTTGCCAACCCCTGTCCTTTAACCAGCTTCGTGGGTTTTATTTCTATGTCATACTCTAATAATGTAGCTATCCATTTCGGTCTCCTGCCTTCTGGATCTGGCTGAGTCAAAATTGCTTTTACTGCAGCAGTCGGAACATGTGCAATTATATGTGAATGCAAGACATATACTCTGAAATCCTTTAATGCTTTAACTAAAGCATATGCTTGCTTTTCCATGATGTCATATTTCAATTCTCCATCTCGAAGTATTTTACTAAAAAAAGCTATAGGTTGTTTCTGGTTCTCATCATTTTTCTGTAATAATACGGCTGCTATAGTATGTTCCGAAGCATATGAGAATATTGAGAATTCTTTGGAAAAATTTGGACTTACCAAAACAGGTGCTTCTGAAATTGCTTTCTTGATTTCCCAAAATGACTCCTTAGCTTCTGCATTCCACTTTATTTCATGACCCTTTCTCAACATATTAGTAATATTCATCAAAATATCAGCGAAGCTAGGTACAAATCTCCTCAGGAAATTTACCTGTCCCAGAAATGACTGTACCTCCTTTTTGCTTCTGGGCTCTCCCACTTTCAGGATTGCACTTACTCTCTCAGGATCAATCTTTATGCCATCTTTGGATATTATATGGCCTAGCAGCTTTCCTTCCTCTAATGCAAAATTAGATTTCTTAGGATTTAGAGATATACCATATTTCCTACACTTCATGAAAACCTTCTCAAGATGGTGCAAATGTTCTTTGTCAGACTTAGAGTAGACTGTGATATCGTCCATGTAGATCACCACGAAAACTCCAATTTCCCCTGCAAAAGCGATGTCCATAGCTCACTGGAAAGTGGCTCCCACATTCATTAAACCAAAAGGCATCTTTGCATACATAAAAGTGCCCCGTGGTGTAGTAAAGGCAGTCTTCTCCTGATCTTCTGGTAACACTTTGATCTGGTTATACCCGGAAAAGCCATCCAGCATCGAAATTCTTTCAGCCCCCACCACTTGCTGCAGCATGTGATCCATGTTGGGCAGAGGATAGTTGTCTTTCATGGAGACCTTGTTCAAATTGCGAAAATCTATGCACAGTCTTATCTCTCCACTCTTCTTTCTGATGGGGACCAAATTAGCAACCCACTTAGAAAATCTGAGTGTTACAATGATCTTGGCATCGAATAACTTCTTTATTTCTTTCTCAATGACAGGGAGCAATTTAGGGTTGATCCTCCTGAGCTTCTATTTAAAAGGATTCTCTCCAGGCTTTATAGGAATAGTGTGCTGTATGATAGATGTATCATATTCTTTGAGGTCTTCATAACTCCAAGAAAACACATCTGTGTACCTTTTCATCAACTCCACATATTCCCTTTTCTCCTTTTCAGGAAGCTTCTTGGACAGTTTTATGATTTTAGGATTTTCCTCAGTGCCAATATTTTTATCTTCAACTACATCACCAACCGGTTTCACTTTGGGATTCTTGGAAACATCATTCTGATCAAAGAGCCTTTCTAAAGGGATTAGGCCTCTTGGTATAAAATTATTTTTCAGATGGATGATATCCTTACCTCCCAAGGTTTTCCTTAACTTTTCAGCATCTTCTTCTGATTCAACCGCTTCGTCATCTTCAGGGGTCCTATCATTACCATTTTCATTTTCAACATGAGTATTCACAAAATCTCCTGACAACTCTAGAAATCTTCGGATCTGCATATCATCTTCGAACACCTGCCAGTATTTGTAATTGTCAGGGATAGAAGGTCTGTTCAAAATCTCCACCTAGTATTCCTTTTGACTGGTCATTGGGGTCTCAAATTTTCCAGCGGATACTGCTAAGGAATCAGCCACCATATTGTCAACCCTGGGAACCACCTGAATTGTATGCTCTGTAAAGAAATTGCCAAGCATATCCCATACTTCATTTCTGTAGGCCCTCATCCGAGGATGCTTGGTTTGATAACTCTCATTTACCTGGTTTATCACCAACTCGGAATCTCCCAAGATCTTGACCCTCTGAGCCCCCAGATCTTTCAAATCATGTAACCCCAATAACAGGGTCTCATACTCTGCTACATTATTAGTGCATTCAAACAGCAATTTGTATGACAAAGCTTTGAAATCATGAATAGGAGAAATGATGTAGACACCAGCCCTAGCACCAACCTTTGCAACAGATCCATCGAAATACATGATCCATTGGCCTTCTTTTTTCTATTTTTCTTCCAGAGCTTGCTATTCCAAAACTTCTTTTTCTTTATTCTCCTCGGACTTATCCTGTTCTTCAGATTTCTTTTGCAATGCAGCTTCTAAATCATGTGGGACAGCATCATTAAATAAAATGGAAGATCCCAAATCAGTATCAACAGCATATATATGATGAACTTCGGGCTTATCTTGACTGCTAACCACATAAGGAGTTCTCTTTTCACTATACAACTTTCTGCTCCCATCTGGAACTGGAATGGTAGCATATGACATATCCATCTGCAAGCTACCTTTCATCTTGGAAGTCCAAGATCTTGACAGCAATACCCCAAATTTGGGTGGGATGTCTGCCACTACTACATCCATGACTATGGTCTTAGAAGGCAGTTTGTTCAGGGTTACCACCATGTCCTTGATTAGTCCCAGGCATTTTACCCTTTTGGAATCAAAAGAGTATAGATCTTTATAGGGCCTTGTTACCTCCAATCCTAAACTTTCTACCACTCCTTTGGGCATCATATTGTGTGACGCCGCATAATCCAACATGGCATTGTGGACCACTTTGTCAAGCACATTTAGACTTAAATAGAAAGGAGGCACCTCTTCACCTTCTAAATCTTCAGCTTTTGATCCGAATGAAATAGCAGGATTATCATCATTCAAACTTAAAATGTCAGACTGCCCTTCACCTTGGTATTTGACCATTTTTGAGATAGTATCTCTGTATTCAGTGTTTCTCAATAACTCATTAAATGTAACAGAGATTTTTAGTTTAGACAGCTCATTTTGTAGGTTAAAACCAGCACTAATCTTTTCCACCTCAACCGGAGTTGCATTTTTTATTATTTTATACCTTTGTACATCATTGTCAACCTCTCTACTCATAAAGGGCTCTTTTGGTATTTCCTTCCCCTTTTCTCCATTCAAAGAACTAGAGGAAGGCTGATTTGGGTTTGCCTTCCCTTTATTTATAGGGACATGTCTCATTTTCCTTTGAACATCATCCATTACATGTAAATAACCCCTCTGATACAGTTCATTTTCAAGTTCTTCATTTACATCTCGCTGCGCAAACATATTATGCTCCTCTTCAGTAAGATATATTTCAGAATCCTGCTCTCCAAACAGATGAATCTCATTTTCAGGGGGATCTTCTTCATCACCAACATAATTTTTAGGAAAAGGTGGGCGGATGGGTAGTTCTTCTTGGTTTCTTGGATTCCTCTGGTCTCTCTGTCTATTTTGGGGGGGGATAGGGGGATTCGGTCTTTTGAAGTTTGGATTCCTGATCTAGGGATCCCCTTGCTCTCTATTGAAAGGCCTAGCATCCATGGTTAACTTATCCATCAACTTCTCCATGGTCTTCAGCATTATCTCAAATTTAACATCTACAGAAGAAGATGAAGTAGAAGGTACATTTTCTTCTTTTCTCCTCCTATCCATATCTCTATGCTTGATCTTTCCACTAGCCATCATGTTAGCTTCCACTTCTAGGGAATTAGTAAACATGGCAGCAAGAGTTGTTGATTTCCTCTCCCGCAAGGAGAATGCAAAATCATTATCAAAAGCTCCAGCATAGTGCAGTTTAGCAGCTGCAGGAGAAGGATTTATATCTTCCGGGATAGAGTTATAATCCCTCATGAATCTACTTGAGAATTCATGAACAGACTCAAAACCCCCTTTCTTAAGACCGTTATACTGAGATAAAAGCTGCAGAGGATTCATTTTATCATCCCATCTATCCAAAAATGCATTCTAAAAAGCCTGAAAATTCACAATAGAACCAGGTGGAAGGTCCTTAAACCACTTTTTTGCCTCCCCAGACAAACTTTGGGAAAATAACCGCATTTTGACATCAGGATAGTCCACTTCCACCAAGTCAATGAAGTCTTCAAACTTGGCAACATGTTGTTTTGCGGTTATATCCCCTTCCCCATCAAATAAAGATATCCTCTGAGAATAATTTTGGGGGAGATCATGTAACGCAGCAGGGAGACGGAAAGGGGAAAATCTAGCAGCCATTGGTCTGGGTGGGTTCACAGGAACTGCAGTACTTTGAGAATGCTCAGAGGTGGTTGTTTCAGCTTTGGAGTTTTGTCGTAAGTCTTTCCAGAGGGACTCTAACTTACTAGGATTGGGCTTAATGTTTTTGAGGTCGGATTCAGACCTAGCTCTCAACCTACAAGGATTGGACTCGATATTTTTTAGGTCGGGTTCAGATCTAGCCCTCAATGGTGTCTGTGCAATATTGACTTCCCATGCCGGATTAATATGAGAATCTGGTGGTGATGATGGGCCGAACAAAGGAAAATCTACCTTCTCTTTATTCTTTCTTTTAAACAACTTTTCTGGATTCTCAAAACTTTTCAAAATTTCGGTATCAGAGTTACCTCATGTGTGTCTTCTTGAAGCCAGAATGTCATTCTTGAATTCTGAAACAATTTCACAGTGAAGCCGCCAGGGAAAATACACAACCTTCTTTTCTTTTCAAAATTCCCGTTTGCCCACGGAAATCTCTCTTGATCTTTGTCGTTCTCCCGGGGCAGATATGCACTTTCGTTCCCGGCAACGGCGCCAGTTTGTTAGCACTCAGAATGTACCCAGGTTGTAAAAGGTACACCCTGAGGTAACAGCAAAACCACTTTAGGAGGAATTTGGTATTTTCTTCCAGAGAAGGATCTCTCAATACAAATCTTACAAGACCAGATGGTAAACAATATTTAAAGATTTATTTGTTCGGTTGAAACAATCACATATCCATTGGGCATGGATTCATATACATATAAAAGATCACAAAGATGTATACACAAGACTTATCAAAGGCAAGATAATCACATAATTGCAGTCATTCCATTTATCAAGGTGAAATAGAAAGGACGAGGGAACAGCCCATCAATACAGAGCGTCGAAGATGAATTCCATATCAACTTTAATAGAAAAATCATATAATACCTGAAACGATGAATAGAGCATAAACATATGAATTCTAATCATCAAACACTATGTTCCAGATATGAAGAAAAAATAGAATGGAGTGTTACACAGGGGAAAATACAATCACACAAAGAAAGAAAGCACGGACTGCAACATCAATGACACATGAATCTCTGAAAAAGCTCTCATGCATTCATTTTTGGTATTAAAATAAAATAGATATGTTCTCCACAAATCACTTCATTCGATGGGTTCCAACCCCCATCTCATAAAAAGATACAAATTTATAGATAAAACAATAAGTCTGCCCCCAGCAGATCAATAACAGAATGATCGGCGTAAATTAGAGTTTGCAACTGAATTCCTACACCACTAGGAGGTTGTTACAACTCCATTCCTAACAGATCACTAAGTACAAATCAACTGGATAACAAAATTTTGGACAACCATTCCGTGTCTTTGTCCTAACAGCTCCACGTCTTTTCCTCATCTGCTCCACGTCTTTGCCCCATCAGCTCCACATCTTTGCCCCATCAGCTCCACATATTTGCCTCATCTGCTCCATGTCTTTGCCCCATCAGCTCTTCAACACCTGACACCTGTTCCTAGGGGGGAAAAATATACTTTGTTTTCCCAAACTGCTCTACATCTTTGCACTGCTCCGAACTTGGGGTGTCACACTCCATCATCTCCCGAATAGCTACCTCGAGCTCCATATATGCTTCATAAGATTTCCTGGGCAATATGGCTCTGATAACGATGAACTTCTGCAGGACTTCGAAATCTTCTGTTAACATGTCTACAATGGTTTTCCCTGTCAGGTTCTTTTCTAAGCTATCAAATTTCGAGTGGTCCATGCGAGCCTGGACAAGCAGGTGATGATAATGTTCAGGCGGGAGCATCCTACCTTCTTCGTTCCAGAAGGACGACAGTCCATCTTCGAACAACTCTTTAAACTCTTGTTTGAACTTAGTGACCTGCATAAGCATTTCTTCTGACTTCTCTTGGACAATCTTCATTAAATGGTGTTTGTGGATGATCTTCTTCCCCGACAGTGCTATTGAGATTCTGTCCTTTATGCCCATGTCGTGCAGCTTTTGGTGTGTCAGTGAATTCAGAAAATTTAATGTATTCTGAGATGTACTGAGGGGTCTTCTTGCCATGTGTTCATTCACCAGTTTCAGTCTTTGTTGGGCTAACTCTGTCAGTATACAAAAATCATCAATAAAACTCAAGTAATTCTGGAACTTGGTAATCTCTATAGTCAGGGTATCCCAAATAATATGTTTCGCCCCCTGAAGAGGGCCTTTCCGAATGCATTTTTCTTTTAGCTCTTCGAGCTTTTTCTGTAATTGACTCTTGTCCTGCAAGATCTGTTTTCTGCTTTCACTTATCTTGGTTAATTCGGCCTTTAATTTTTCATTCTCGGCTTTCAACTCCTTAATATATTTCTCCTTCAAACTCACTTGGGACATAGACACCAACAGGTCATCTGCAGAAAAATCAGCTAATGGCTTCTGGATGTTTACAATAGATAAGTCATCACCGGTAGGGGTTTGGCTCATTAGCTCTTCCATAATCTCCTTTAACTCAGTCTAATCTTTCTTCATCATGGAGATTTGGGATATTAGCTCTTCCCTCTCGCTCTCCCACCTATCCTTTTCCTCTTGCAGCTCTCCAGCCTTTCCTTTGTATTCCATCATCTCCTGATGGATTTTATATTTCTCCTCCTGGAGAGCTAGCAATTCAACTGATTGGACGTGTTCTGAGCCTGGTATCTTCAACTTCTTCTTCAAAACCTGGAGCGCATTATCTTTCTCTTCCAGCAACTTCTTGACAGCCTAGGTATTGTCTGAGCTAGCAATGTCTGCATGCAGTTTTCTGATCTGAATAACATTTGCCTTATTTTCCACTTTCTCATGCTTTAACTAGACTTCCAATTTGTCTACCAACACCTGTAATTTGTTTATCCTCACCATGGCCTGCAGTAAATCTGAGTAGAGGATGTCACTGGTTTGTTTATGCAGCTGAATCTTGTCTGGGGTGCTGATTTTGTCCAGCCTGACTTCTATCTCATACATCCTCTTTTCATTCACTATGGCCATCTTAAAAGTATTTTTCTCAGCATCTCTAGCCAAAACTAGAGATGTTTTTGAACTGTACAAGTTTCTTACCCTCGGGAGCAGAATTCTCGTTTCCTCTAGGGACTGCTTCCTCTTTTCCATGTAGATCGCCTTGAGCTCTTCTCTTGACTTAAATAAGGGGTTGGGTTCTGGACTGTCTACACCACATTCTAAACCTTTAAAGGAGAATTGATTGACTTGCACGGTCTTCACGGGGACTAAGGCAGCTTTTTTGAAAACATCAGAAACTTCTTCATCTACAGTCTCACCTCCTCCGAGCATCCTTGCCTTTTTATGGGACGCCTCTTCGTCCACTTCCATATTCTCAGCATCAGACAAACTCCTCTTAACCGCAACACTAACACCCTCTGTGATTTGGATTGCTGTACCAGGTGCAGGATGTGTCTCATCATTGGAGTTTGACTCGTAAGCAAACTGCAGTAAATTAGGGATTTTGGCTAACCCCTCAACAACTTGATGTTCAAATGGATTATTCCTGTTAGCTTGTTTTCTCAATGAGATTACTTGGTGGAGGTCATAATTCACATTTGGTTCTTTAATAAAATCCATATTTTCCAACAACTTTTCTACAAAAACCAAGGCACCCTTGCTTTTAAAAATGAAGGTGCCAACCTTAAAAGGAAACTTGATGTTCGAAGACTTCTTGAAAGCACAAAAATGTTCCTCGTCAGACAACAATCTCTGTCTCATGAATTCCAATGCGAAGATTCTCGAGGTCAAGAAAGAAGGTAGCCTATAAGGCTGCCCAGTGAAGCCATATATTCTCAACACGGTATAATCCCTGTACAAAAACCAGTCTCCAACCCAATCCTCTGGTGAATACTGCATTAAGCTCCTCATTTCATCCAGGACACGGGGTAATTCTTCATTGAACAGCATTTTGTACATCTCAGACATGATCGAATTGTCAAATTCGAACATGCTGATTTGTTTCGGTAGATCAGAAGAGCACAGAGTACTCAGAAACTTCAACTCAGAGATATTGGAACATACTAGCATATTAAGCAAATAAGTCTGGAACCTGAAAAACCGGACCTTGGGGAACTCTCTTAGCTGAAGATGAATTGCTTCAGCCAGGTATTCGTCTAAATTAAAAACTGGGGTTGAGTGAGACTCAGAAACAGGGGAACTCATTCTCAACAAAAATCCGAGAACGACCTCGCCCACACGATAATCCTCATCTAGGCCTAGTACTTGACATACCAAGGAAATGACCAATTGAACTTCACTCTTGAAAATATGCACAGGGTAGGGCATGAATACACCATCTAAAGATTGACCATCCTTTAAAACACTCAACAGGAATTTACAGCGGGTTTCGGCTTCGCACTTCTTGTACAATTCGACTAGGATTGACTCATTTATCACTTCACGACTATCTGGGTAATTTTCTGGCAAACTAAGGATTTCTCGAATGACCGCAGCATCGACCCTACACAATACTTTGGACGTAGACCGACTGACAATAATTCTTTGAGACGGAGAATAATTCACAGCACACCACTCTGCGAACTCTAGGAAATGGAGGGTTTTCTCAATGGAGAAATAGTACAAGAAAGACTTGCACACGTTCAACACATCGTTCCCTCACGAATGGTAATGCCATAATCTCTTTTTTCTAACAGACACGCTTTCCACAGAGAGGAAGGGGTCGCATACATTCCTATCCCTGTCTACCAGGAATTCTTCTCTATCATCTACGGCTTGACCCGACATTTGAGATTCTTTTCCCGGGTCCATTACTGAATTTCACACTGGTAACTTTAAGAAGGGGAATGACAGAGTTACTGGGTTTCAGTTTTACCTTGTTTACTGTGGAGGCACGTGCCTAGAGCGTGTCTGCACCTGATGAATAGAAGCTGGGCACTAACAAATGGAAGCCGACAGATATACCAGTCCTTTTCGCCCGTTCCCAACGAATAAAATAACAATGATGTGGGTCAACATTACTTTTATAGGCCGCTTTTATCCCTGGAGCCTACCACAACTCGCCACGTGGACGATCATTTACTTTTCGCAACCACCATCTACTATCAGCTGCGCATCTTTCTCCTCCGGATTCATTACCAACCGTTGATCTATTCTTTGCAATTTTCTGGCCCTCGGATAGCATGCCACGTATATTTTTCCGCCGGGCGTCTTGGTGATAAACACCATGCAAGTCTCCCTCCCAGAATCGCTCATGACCGTAGATGTGACGTACTTCCCCCTTCATCGTCAAATCAAACGCCATGTCACACATTCCGCTGAGCCCTTTGACATTAACCATCATGCAACTCTGAGTCCTGGAATCATCCACATCCATCGATCTTTCATACCTTTACCGGTGGGCCGTTGGATCATGTGGCGTTTACCAAATTCCACTGGGCTCCTTTGCTTTAACCTTCGAGCAACTTTGATCAGCGGAATTATTCCCAGCCGTCGATGCGATATGCCTTTAACCACGCACCATCGGATCATCCGCCACGTACCCGATTCCGCCGGGCAATCCGGGCTTATCTGTCGTGCATGTTCATCTTCCGGAATCCATAACAATCATTGATCTATTATGCTTTGATCTCCAACCGTTGGATCAACCATCATATAACGAGTTCCGCTGGGTGGTTCGGGATTATCCCGCGTGTAGGTTCATCCCATGGAAACCATAATGGCCATCGATCCACTTCGTCTCTGATCCTCGGCCGTCGGATTAATCACCACACATACATTCCGCTGGATGCTTTCAGCTTATCCACTTTGCAGGTTCCGGTTACGGAATCAATCCCATGCATTGATGTGACCCGATTTCGCCCCTACACTATCAGATCGAGAGGAGTATACATGATTCCGCCAGCCTCCATTTCCTTAACTAACTCGTGCTTTCACAAGGCAGATTTGATGTGAGCCGTGGATCTACTTAGGACAAATTTATAACCTTTGATCTGTGCCGCTGGTTAAAATCCCGAACCTGTCCTATCCTCCTCGCATGTTTCAAAGAGCGGAGGGAATACCAGCCGTTGATTTTCTCTCCTTTTTCATCGCGGCCTAGGATCTTTACTAACTTGGCCGACCTTTTGGTTTTCATTCCACCTTTACCTTATATCCTTAAACCAAAGTATTTAAACAACATAATATTACCTCCACCACGGTCTTTATTTCTGCTTTGCTAAATACAGGTGTTAACACATTGTATGCTCCCCTAAATAATACAATCATTTTACTACCAAAACCATATTTTTATCAGCCACATTCAATACATAAAAATTGTCAGTGATAGTATGATTTCCTATAGTAACTTGAAGCTTTGGTATCCATTTAATGCACTCCATAGAATTGTTACCTAGAATGATGACTATGAAACCACTGAAAGTTTAATCTTATAAATTTATCCTCTCCTCCAAGGTCTCATCTATGAATTTATGAGTGGATCCTCCATCCACTAGAACCATCACCTTTTGGCCTTGTATGTTACCGTTGAGCCTCAAGGTGTGGAATATATGTACACCTGAGAGTACTACATTTTTTCATGTATGAGGAGTGGGTTGTTATTCTTATGTTGTTTCATACCCCTTTTTTTTGGATACAAGTTGTGCTTCCCCCTCCTCCCCTTCTTCATCATCTACAGAGAAAACTTCAATGTAGTGTGCCTTCCTCTTTGCACACTTGTGTCCCAGAACCCAAGGTTGTTGGCATGTGAAACATAGCTTCTTTTCTTATAAGTTATTCTTTGCTTGGTCCTCCTTTATTTTCTTTGTAAAAGGAGTCCTTTTTCCATGGTTTCTTACCTTCAATGAATTTGGAAGGGAAATTAGGCTTGGGGGGGTATTTGGTTCTTGGAAACACATTTTGCAAATCTCTTGTCAAATTCATGGAATATTTTAATGTAGTTTCCTTGTGTGATTTCAAGAGCCCTATCAAAGCTTATTTCAATCCTTCAGTAAACAGTAAATCCAACCTAGACATAGATACATCAGAAAACATTACTGAAATCTTTTCAAATTTTTACATATATTCTTCAGTGTTGAAATATTGTAACTTCAAAGGATATTCTAAATGTATTTTACTGGTGTACCCCAAGGGAGATATATTATTTCTCCATTGGGATGTTACTATTGTATTTTCTCATCATCGGGTCATGAGGTAAATCCTCCATTGTAAGTCGGGTCAATAGTACCCAATGAATATACTATAATATTTTTTTGAGCCTTCATAGGTGAATTCGTCCCAATCAGTTAAGTGGGGTCGACTTGTTAGGTTAAAATTCAAGTGACAAAAAGAGTATAAATAGAGGATTTGTGTTCCTCATTTGAACACTCATGCACTTGTCTATAGTGCATAGGATACACACACACACACACATGCTAGAAGAAGGTGCACCTGTCTAGGGTCTTGTCTTGTAATTTTGATACATATTATACATAGGAAGTTTTGATGGGTTTTCTTCCCTGTGAGGGTTTCCCATGATAAATATTTATGTTCTTTTGTGTGGATGTTCTTGTCTATATTTTAGCGATCCTTTTTCTTATGGTTATGTTGTTATGATGCTAAATTTTATTAGATATGGTATAAAAATTAAAAACTTAACATGGTATCAAAGTTACCACTAAATAATTCTTTGTGCAGCTGAAACACTACTACAGCTACAACTACTAAATATTAGGGTTTCATGCTTGAAAACCCTAGAAGACTAAAAATAGTCATGTTGGTAATTTCAATATATCTCGATATTGGAGAAGGATCAGGAGCCAAAAATTTTATAGGACAAATATGAATATATACGTACTCTGTGTAAAATTTTGAGCCTTAGATTCTCTATAATATCGGAGATATGATTCCTCCAACATAGGGTTCCATCCCCTCCCAGAATTCATCCTTAAACAAGTGACCTAGGGATAATTTCTATATCTTAGGCTAGGAAGGTCCAAATGAAATTTCTAAATATGTTTCATATATTTCACAGAATTTAGTTTTTGTTGTAAATGTTTCATACCTCGAAGGTGAAACAGTGACATGTGGAAGTTCGTACAAATTTGCTATGCTAAACAATCCTGAAATAAGTCACCTTGGGAGAATTCACATAATTCCCAATTAGTGAAACCAATTCTACTATAATATGTGGGGTTGGAAAGAAGACAGACTAGGATACCTCAATACAAAGTTTCAAAATCAGAAAAGAACAAATTTTGAAGATGCATCAGAAACAATATCAAGAAATTATGTAGAAGAAATTGAAGAAAACTAGGGCATTAGATATTTTGCAGTGATGTTCACAATTTTGGGAAAATGAGTATGTTTCTCAAATCGCCTTGAGAATGTGCATATTTCTATCCAATAGGATATGAAAGAAACCTAAGTTGAAAAATTAGTGTTTCTCTATAAAACCCTAGGTCCACCAGAAGTAGACTTCTAGAAAAGCTTTAAGGAAAGAATCATATTGAAGCAATCTCATTAGTCAAAGAAGAAGCTACAGATCTAGAAGGAGATGAAGACGAAGCACAAAAAGGAATCTACCAAAAAAAAATGTAAGTATTTGAATTGTATTTCCTATATATGATGTGTATTATACATTATTATAATGACAGTATACTACTAATATGCATGTTATGGGTAAGTATCCCATGGTGCTATACAACACTACATTGCTACTTATCTAGAATGAAACCTCTTTGTTGACATATTGGATTAGTGTGCAATCTCAATGATGCTATGGTAGAGATGGAAGGAATCTGGAAATTTTCTGTGTGTTTACTAGATATGGATGAATGTTGCATTGGATAAAATAGTTGCATGATGCATAAGAATTTGTTTGTTATGCATATGTCCAATGAAATGTTTCTAACCATGCAACTGGTATATGTGACTTGTAGAAAAGGTTGTGTACAACCATGTACAAGAAAAGGAGGATAAGACTTGTTTCAAAGAACAAGTGTTGACAGTTCAATATTCACTCCAATAAAGATGAACATGAAGCTCCCAGAATCATAGACAATGTGATGAAAGAAAGAGCTTTAGAAGAATATAAGAGAGTGGTAGATCCACCTCAAGAGATGAATACCATATTGGGAATGAGATATAATTCAAGATGAATAAAAGTATGGTGGGACTTCCAAAATAAAGTAAGAGGCCTCATATACACTCTAGTTATGTGGCACAGTTGAGTGACATCATTGATGCATAACCTTCTAGCTATGGAAGAAGATATGATCAAAGAGTATCAGTTGATCATGGTGAATAATGTCTAGGATATGGTTTAGAGACCTGAAGGGAAGTCTGTAGTGTCTTCCATGTGGATCTACAACAACAAATATACAAATAAAGGTTTTTGGTTTGTCTCGGAAATAGGGAATAGACTATGGCATGACATACTCTATTGGATAGACACACTTCTCTAGTAAAGTAGAAGTATATATCAAGAAAATAACCACTTGTGTAGAATAGGATTTGTACGAGCTCAGAAGGAACCCATAGATAAGGAGCTTGAAGATCACCTAGAGTGATGAATATCTTAACCTTTGATACAAGGTTGAAGATGGAAACCTATAGAATATAACAATCTCTCAAATGGGTCCAAGATGAACTTTTCGACAAAGTTCAAGATAGAGGATCTTGGTATCTAGTAACCTAATATGGATACATAAAATATTAGTAGAAGAGGATGCTACTTATCACTCCAGTACAAAATGTAGGAGGGGGATTATGCTCCACTTTAGGGGGAGTGACTGCAAAATATCTTTGAGTTTGACATGCTACAACAAGATGGACGGCTTCCTAATGGACTAAGGCTTTACCAAGAGTAAAGTGGGTTCCAACCTTCAAGGTTGAATGCAAAATACTAGGATATGTTGATGACCTGGTAGGAAGAACTCATGGTAGAAGCAATCATGGAAGAATACTAGTCATGATGTTTGGGATATAGTACCCAAACGATAAAGCAAGAGTGTGGTATCTTCCAAGTGGATCTACAACATAAAAGATGCTACCGATGGAAGTAATATTGAAAAATACAAGGAAATATTTGTGGCTAAAGGATTCTCTCAGAGAGAGGGAATTGATTATGAAGAGACATTTTCACCAATAGCAAGGTAGACTTCCATCAGAACCATCATAGCACTTGCTTCCATGATGAATTAGAATCTACACCAGATGGATGTAAAGACAACCTTCCTGAATGATGTGATTGAGGAAGAAGTATACATTGAACAACCACAAGGATTTGAAGTCGAAGAAAGAGTGACTCATGTATGTAAGTTGAAGAAGGATCTGTATGGACTGAAGCAACCTCCTAGAGCTTGGTATGGAAGAATATATAGCTTCTTGACAAGTTTTGGCTTTACCAAAAGTAAAGTTGATCCTAAGATTTACCTTAAGGTTATGGATGATGAACCTTTCATACTATTCTTGTATGTGGATGATCAATTTTTGACAGGAAATGAGAAACAAATAACATAAAGCAAGAAGAATCTAGATGGAGAATTCAAGATGAAATATCTTGGATTGATGCACTATTTCCTCGGGCTGGAAGTGTGGCAGATCCCAGAAGGAATCTTTCTGAACTAGGGAAAGTTTGTAGTCAAAATATTAAAGAGATTTAATATGTTGTATTGTAAATCCATGGCCACACCCATGGATACCAACCCAAATTTGTTATTTGATGAATCATCAGAGTTAGTGGATATGACTCAGTATAGACAGATTATTGATTCATTGATGTATCTAACGAATACAAGGCCAGATTTATGCTTTGTTGTGAACATCTTGAGTCAATATCTAGTTAAACCTATACGGGTTCACCTGTTGGATGCAAATCATGTGATTAGTTACCTAAAGGGTACGATAGAATTTGGACTATACTATGATAAAAATCATGAATACAGATTATATAGATATACAGATTTAGATTGGGAAGAAAGTGTCGCAGATAGAAAGGGAACATCAGGTGGATGATTCTGTATGGGATTCACCATGATCTCATGGCTAAATAAGAAACAATCAAGTGTTTCTCTCAGCACGAATGAAGCAGAGTACATAGAAACTTAATCCACTATTTGAGAATCCATATGGATTCAGAAATTGATGACAGGTCTATTTGATCTGGAGTTGGATACCACAATGGTTCTATGTGACAACCAGATTTTTATAAAGATGACATAGAATCATGTGTTCCATAATAAATCAAAGCACATAGAAATACAATATTTTTACATAAGGGATATGGTACTGAAGGGAGGTATAAAACTCCAGTATGTGAGTACCAATGTACAAGTTTTTGAAAATAATTTCCTCACAAGGAGGAATAATGATGATGATACAGACTTTCCTCGTGACGAGGAACAATGAAGATATGGACCAATATTGAAAAGGAGGAACATGTTGAATATATATACTCTCTTCATAAAGGAAGGATAGGTTGAAGAGATATACTCTCTTCAGAAAGGAAGAATGGGTAAAAGATATGGGCTCTCTTCCGAAAGGAGGAATAGGTCGAAGATATGAACCCTTCTCGGAAAATGGGGGAGCAGGTTAATGATATAGATCCTCCATGGAAAGGGGGAGTTATGATAAGACTATCATTGATGAAAGTGATTCTCCAGTATGAAAGAGGCCAAGTGCACCTGAAAATGATGACGAGGTACGATATTCACTTGTGAACAATAGTATCCTCTCTTGAGGATAGTCTTGCGGGAAAATAACACTCTGCTCCTGAGAGTGATCCTTAATACATTAGGATGGTCCTATAGATGTTACTCTTTCATAGAGAGTGTACCTACATTCATATGTAGATTTCGTAAAATAAAACTCGCTTGTGAGTGGTCCCAACTTTAATGCTGAGGATTCTCTATGATTAGCCCTTGCGGATGTTGTACTATAACACTCGCATGGAGTGGTGTAACGGGGATTTCTCCCCTATTACATGCAGAAGCACCAACCTTAGATCAGTGTTATCGCAAGGAAGATTCCGATGGAAAATAAAACAAAAAACTAGATTAGTAACATAAAGAAAATATTTATTAACATTTTTTGAACATAGATCGGAAAAACTAAACAAATGCAAATAAACAAAAATATACCTCCTTTCCTGTAAAGTGGGCCACCATAGTCATCCTTGGAAATGGTTCCGCAGCTCCACGGGTTGGTTCTCCATTGGTCTCCATAGACAGTTGTCGAACAGGGAATGGATATAAGATGGGTATAGAGAATGTCTCAACGTACATTGTAGGAGTGGTATGGCTACGAGAATGGTTGAAAAGGGGGATGTGAATACCTAAGAGCAAGAGTGTCACAGCATATCCACAAATGAAAATGAGAATCAAGGTTATGAGTGTTTTTGGAGAGCCCTTCACAATATATTTATAGTATGGTCCTAGGGTTTTTTGACCCATGGTATTTTCCTGTGGTTTTCTGGCCCTTTCTCTTTTCTAGGGTTTTTGAACCCTTTTTAGGGGTTTTGACCCTTTTTAGGGTTTTTGGCCATTTTTTGGGAGAGAGAGAGGGTAAACCATAGTAAATAATAATGTTTTGGACCATTTTTTGTGGAAATACCATTGTGAAGGTCAAAAGTAACTGAAATATGGTAGGTAAATGATGTATGTATATGGTTTAGACCATGTAGAGCTAAGTGAACACTTTTTTGTGTTAACAAGTGGTCCTAACTTTAGTGATGAGGATGTCCTATGATGAGTCCTCATGGATGATAGGGCCTGCATTTATGTGTGGTTACGATATGCATTTGCAGATGTTACTCTCGCATGGAGAGTGTACCCACATTTACTTATGGATGGAATAGAATAACACTCGCTTAGGAGTGCTCCTATATTTGAAGCTGAGTATTCTCTACTATGAGTCCTTATGACCGACAGGGCCTACATTTAGGTGTGATCAAGATATGCAGTTGTAGATGTTAATCTTTCATGGAGAGTGTACCCACATTCACTTGTGAATTTCGTAGAATAACAGTTGCTTAGGAGTGGTCTTACCTTTGAAGATGAGGATGCTCTACAATGAGTCCTTACAGACGATAGGGCCTTCATTTAGGTGTGGTCGAGATCTGCACTTACAGATGATACTTTTGCATGGAGAGTATTCCTACATTTACATGTATATGTCATAGTATAATACTCTCTTGGAGTGGTCATAGCTCTAATAGGTTGAGGATGGTCTATGATGAGTCCTTGCGGATGAATCAACTGGTCGATACTATGGACCCTCCTCGTTAAGGGGGATTATGTTGATTGCATCATCCTTCGACCTATGTCCTAAATTTATAGGCATTTATCATCCCACAAAGAGATCATGTGTACTACATGAAGTGTTGCTACAAAGGATCGAGAATATTGAAGTTCTATAGCAAAGGATTGAGAAGATCAAAGTGCTACCACAAAGGATCAAGAAGATTAAAGTGCTTCTACAAAGGATCAAGAAGATTGAAGTGCTGCTACAAAGGATCGAGAAGATCAAAGTGTTGCTGCAAAGGATTGGGAAGATCGAAGTGTTGCTAAAAAGGATCGAGAAGATCAAAGTGTTGTTGCAAAGGATCAAGAAGATTGAAGTGCTACTGCAAAGGATCTAGAAGATCTAGGTCCTGCTACAAAGGATAGAGAAGATTGAAGTGTTGTTGCAAAGGATCGAGAAGATCAAAGTGTTGCTACAAAGGATCAAGAATATTGAAGTACGGATGCAAAGGATCGAGAAGATCGAAGTGCCTGCTGCAAAGGATCAAGTGATCAAGTGCTACAGAAGATAAAGAATCAGTGTTGTAGAAGATGATGTTCCAATACTGAAGACATTGAAGAGTGACTGTTCCAGTTACTGATGATTGTTGAAAACTTCCTATGACGTATATATGTATCACCTTGATGATGTTGTGGATCCTCTCTCTCTCTCTCTCTCTCCTTACTCGTATATTTGATGATGATGTTGTCATAAGAATACCTTTCTCATTAAGAGGAAGTGTTGAAATATTGTAACTTCAAAGAATATTCTATATGTGTTTTACTAATGTACCCCAAGGGATATGTAATATTCTTTCATCAAGATGTTACTATTGTATTTGGTAATCATCAAGTCATGAGATAAATCCTCCATTGTAATTCGGTTCAATAGTACCCTATTGAATATAATATAATATTTTTTTGAGTATTCCTAGGTAAGTTCGACCTAGTCAATTAAGTGGTGCCTACTAGTTAGGTTAAAAGTCAAGTGACAAAAAGAGTATAAATAGAGGAGTTGTGTTCCTCATTTGAACACACACTCACTTCTGTATAACACATAGGATATATATATATATATATATATATATATATACTAGAAGAAGGAGCACTTGTCTGGGGTCTTTTCTTGTACTTTTGATACATCTTATACAAAGGGAGTTTTGTTGGGTTGTCTTCCCCATGAGGGTTTCCCAGGATAAAAATTTGTGTTATTTTGTGTGGTTGTTATTTCCTATATTTATATGATCCTTTTTCTTGTGTTTATATTGTTATGATGCTAAATCTTATTAGATCTGGTATAACCATTAAAAACATAATATTCAAGAGTTACAACTTCCTTCAACTTCCCTAGTTATTTGAAAGGAAGTTCGAGGTCTGTCCTCTCAAATCTCTCCATTAATGCATTGGAGGAACCCTCATAAAATAGAATATGATCATGTCCCAAGGTTATAATACCATGGAGCCACCAATCACTAGCTTCCCCTTCAAGATGAAAAATGGCCAATTTCAATGCATCTTCTTCAACCATAGGATTTAACTAAAAATACACACTTAATTTTTGCAACAAAACACTAACAAACATTTGGGAAGAACCATCAAAGGAAGGAATAGTTACTTTACCAATGTTATAATTTAATTCATGATTAAGAGGAGGTTCCCTATTCCCAGTTCCTCCTTGCTTAAACTGAAGAGAGGCCCTAATGAGCTGATCAATCACTTAGTTGCTGTCAATCATTTCTTGTTTCCCTCACATCATAAGTAGTGTAAGGGACCTCTTTGGACTCTAAAAAATTAGGCATTTCAGGTCCGGTATGATTCTTGAATTCATGGGGTCGGTTATGAGGTCCAGTATTTGAAAAAATGGCTTCCCCATTGGTCTTCTTCTCATCATGAGGTGAACTACTGCTACTCCCAGGTATTGACTTTCCCCCAAGTTGTATAGCCAACAATTAAAACCCTTACATAAAATGTTTGTTCATACCTTCAAGATATTCTTTAATGAATGTTTTAATATCCTCATTATCCCCCTTATCATCCATATCTCCCAATCCTATTTTTTCCTTAATCTACTTGTAAAAAGAACTAACTTCCCCACTTCCTTCACTTCCATTGTTAATGTCTTCAGTATAAATGTCTAATGGAGGGAGGTAATCATTAGGAAACATTAATGAAGGACTCCAATAGGTTCTAATATCATTCTATGATACCACTCTAATGACCCAATTCCAAAATTCCAAAAAAGCCATAATTTGGGGGAAATGTGTCTTCACTAGTCTTAACTCTAGGGGCTTTGAATGGCACAAGAGGGTCTCAAATTTGGTAGGGAATGATATGGTGAGCCTTAGAACTAATAAATTTACTCTATTATCACTTAATTATATTTTATATACATATGAAACTCTATTTGGTGACATTGACAAAAATGGTAAAATTACTAGTAATTTGTGGTGCAATTCCCCCTAGGGTGTGAGCAGAAATGGCTCTCCAAATCCTATGTGAAACTTCAAAATTTTAAAAATTAGTATTGGGAATGATATTATACTTCATTTAATTTCATTTTGTGTGGTTATTAGTTCTTCAACATATATGTAAATCTTCCTATTGGAGTGCATAAAGTCAGTGATATTTGCTTAAGGGAAATGCCATGTAATAGCTTAACTTTGACTCATAAATTTTATATGTAATGGTTCATAACAGAGAATAATTAATGTATACCATTAAAATCGTATAAATATATCACTAACAAAATATAACATCAGAGCCAAGTTGCAACACAAATCAGATATACAACTCCATTGAAATGGGAAACCAACACATGGAAACTAGTCGCTTGGAAATGTGGACATTTTCATATGTATTTCTGATATTTTTGATTTAAAGAGAGGATTGGAGAAATATTACAGAGACATAAATTATTAATCCATTCTTTGGCATCAACTTGAATCAACAAGGTGCAACCACCATTCACACAAGTGCGCCATCATAGGGAAATATGGAAATATTGAAGTAGGGATTGAGAGAATGGGAGGAGAGATGGGTCACAAACAGTAGAAAAATCCTATATGAAATAACAAAACTAAATTAAGCTACAAATAATATTTCATCAATACCTCTCCAAAATCCAACTTGGATGAGACTCTCACTCTCTCGAAATTGGCTCACTAGCATGGAAAGTGAGCACTCACAATGCAATGGACAATCTAGTGCTTTCCAAAATGCCAAAGGAAATTTTTTCGAATGATAAAAATAAATTATAATTCCTAATGACATATTTTTACAATTATCCTGTTATCACATATATAGTATTCGGGATACCATATTCTGATTTTCATATTCCAGTACACTTTTTCTGCTAGTTCCCTTACATATGAGATGTTGAGATGAGCATCTATGATGGATCACTATTTGATGATAGAATATAGTACTCTCCCATGCCATGACTGAGTCTAGGACACTCAGATTTGAGGATTGATGTAGCCATTTATCTAATTATAGAGCAGTTAGTATTACCCAAAGCTATGGCAGTAGTTTCTTAGTGGACAAATATTGGGTTAGATTGGTGATTTACATGTATGCGTTATGGCTATTATTGCTTTTATACTCATTCTTGTGACATGTATTAGCATTTAGTGTCATGATCTGGTGATCATATAGATATGTGGACCTAGTTGTATCGATGATATGTATGTATGTCCTTACTTAGACCTAGATGTTCTTGACTCATACTCATTGGTTTTTCCTTCCTTAGGGAGAATAGAGGTGATCATTCCCACCATACTTTGGCTTGCTAGTGTTGGTCTCATTTTTCATTATCTCCACCCATCCATTACCTTCCAAATATGATTATATCTAAACATACTACTTCACTTGTGGCATGGACAACCTTTCCCCACTAGAGCCTCTTTGTTGGACAAGCTTCCCTATTTATTTGTCTCAGCTCTGAGTTGCCTAGGTAGTGTTGGCTAAACCTGAAGAAATTAGCGCTACCATCAATACAATGTATTTGGAAATGAAATAAATATCTTATGAAAATTCCATTCATGAAAATAATTTATTTTAAAATTACATGAATGCAAGGCAAGCCTAATGAAATTGGCTCTAAATGCAATGAATATCTTGTAAAATCCCATTCATGAAAACTAGTGTTTTTAAACATACATGAATGCATGAATCCTTAATAAATAAAAAATCCATGTAACAAATGGATCAAGGCTATGGAAAATTTAAGGCTTAAAAATAAATGGTTCTTAAGAGTTATATCTAAAATATTGTTGGCCTCACTTGTATTTGATTTGGATTGTGAGCATTTGCCAAGGTGAATAAGCACCTCTAAATGTAACTTACCCATTTGTGAGACGCTGCCATCCCTTGTGTTATTGATTTTCCAACATATGCTAGAGTGAGTATCCCCTTTCCATATCCAAAGTGTCATAGTGTCAAGTTGGTAGTCACCCTTTAGTCTAGGCTTTTGATTTTTAGCCTTCACCCTTCACTAGCAAATTGATTACAACTATGAAGTGAGTATGGTCTTGGAAGTATGGTCTAAGTTATAATTAATTAACGAAACTCTATGTATTTGGTTGGTATATCGCCAGTGAAATGATTAACACTTGTTATAATTTTTATTTGAATTATTTGTATAGCATTCCTTAGCCTCTAAACACTTTCAACAAATTGATGTTAGCCTGGTCATATTATTTGGTCATTTACAGATTATTACTTTATCTATCTGGGTATATTGGATACGGTAGATGATCATGCAGAGACATATAGGGTGTATGAGTATTCACCTTAAATGTATTTGGGCTCCCTGAGTCCAATGAGATAGCTTGTTTTCAGTTCTGGGAAGTTACAGTGATGATTTGTCTCATTATACCATTCTGACGTAGTTTTACCATGTTGGGTTGCTTGTAAGAGCAAAAAGGTGATTTGATTGGTTCACATAGGGCACTATATGAGGAGGGGGTGGTCCATACACTTGTTTTTAAAATTCTTCCCCCACTTCCAAAGAGCCTGGTGGGCTCGGTTTGACAACACAAGAACTCTAGGAGGAAGTTTGGGCAGTGTCATGTTTCCTGAGGTAGATGAAAAATGACAAAAGTGGCTACTGAAGAATTAGATTTGGGCTACTGAGGAAAGGAAATGGAATGGGATGATTTATGATGATGTGTGTGATGTATTCCACTCCTTTTCAAGTAGTTTCAACACTTGGATGGGCCCAGATCCATCTATCTGACATATTTTATGCTTTTCTGGAGCTTTTGGAGGCTCACGATTTCCTCAGAGAGGCACTATTTTGTATTTAAAATTTTATTTTATTAATATTGTGCCATGGGGACACACTAGGGGTGTTAATTAATACCCCCTGGACACACCATGAGATTTATTCATTTTTATTGAGGGGGATCCCCTCCCCAAGGGTGATTTGGTCCATTGACACATTATATTATTGTATTAATCCATGTACTTTATGTTGAGCTCATCTCAACCGTTGATTAGATTTTTTTTATCTTTTAATATTAGCCATACATTTGAAAAGTGGTTAGGATTTTGTTATATCTCATTCCTATTTAAAGGAGAGAGCTTCTCATTGTAAAGGGCGTCTCTGGCTCTTGGAATCTTGATAATAGAAAACTATTTTGTGGAAATTTTTGGATCTCCTTTGCATCTGATGTTCTTTGATGGTGATTGGAAAGTATATTGATTCCTAGAATTTGGGTATTTGTGTTGAGATATATATTTTTCATCGAAACTTTGTCTTTTCTACTAGAGGGCAACTTCACTTGGGTGCTTTTGTAGGGGTTCCTCAACTCGCTTGCTTGGTTTCGTTTGTATCAGAGGGTTGGAATTAGTATTTTTGTGATATATGATTTTAACTTGTTATTTTTCTATAGAAATTTTCCATTATTTTGATGCATCAAATCTAATATGGTTGACATTTTTTGTGCAAGAGAGAGGGCGCATTGGCTTCCTTGAGCAAATCAATTTTCATAGAGGCTTCATCCAAATCTTCTCAAATTGATCGAGAAGCATAATTCATCATCATCAAGGCATCTCCAAGGTTATCTAGGTAATATACATAGGTTAGTTCTTCTCTTCTTGATCTCCATCCATTGGCACCTTTTATTTTATTGTCAAAACCCTAAATATAAAAAATAAAAAAATATTATACTAGATCAAACCACTTGATCTTTTGGAAAACCATTTCTGGGTTTTGTAGATCATGTCAAACCCTAAGTGCGTCTTCCTAGATGTTTTTCTTAGGTGACTCCATTGTGCCCAAATCCCAAGGCACTGCTCTCTGAACCCTAGCGCTACCCTCCAGTTGGCTAATTTCTCTTGCATTTTGACCTTATCCCTGAGGCTTGAGTACTTTGAAATTGTCATACCTTTCATTAAGTCTATCCTATGGTACTGGATAGCCCTAATATTGTTCTAAACCTCCCTGCATTGTACACGGTTCCTAAGTCAGTGGATATTACTATCATTTGCTATTACCTCGATTCTAGATCTAGTAAAAGACTCATAACTCACTTTCATTTCAACCTTGTATCACATTTCAAGTTACATAAACCTCCTAATCCAAACCATAACTCACCTTGTGACTTTATCCATAGATCTAGGGTTTACTTCACCTTACACCTTACGTACTTCAACTCCCATTAATTTGATCTGATGTTTTGGTCTGATCTCTCCTATCGGGAGTAGATCTAGGTCTCCCCCATTGTTGTCTTGGGATAAGATAACATCAAGTAAATATTTCCTCGACTGGCGTGACAATCATCCATTTGGGAGTCGAGGTTATCTTGGTTCCACCTCTTTAATTGTCTGTCCCTCTACCATCCATCTTGGATCCACCTTATAGGGGAAACTACAAGTCAGGTGACAACATTTTGGTGCCACTGCCGGGGAGGTAGAGGATTACCTTGGTTCATATATTTTACCTTCGGTGTCTGTGAATGCACTTACATCTTTTATCATTCATATCACATCTAGTATAATATTACTGATTGCAATTTATATGTTTCAATATTTACAATCACTGCATGAATTTCACTTACCTATCCTATGACATCATCCGTTGGTGAACACGACAATTCATTCACAATGTGACTCCACTGAGAAGAGAACCCATCACATAAATTGTAATGAATTCAGATGTATTATTAAGACATATGAAGGAATTAACTGAAAACATAAATGAAGCTAGAAGGAAAATAAACGAAAGGGATAAATGGAGGTCACATTCTTGGTATGAGGATGATATTGACCATGATTATGGGTATGAGTCTAATTATCACAATCCTTATGATACCCATCAATTCCCTTACCCACGTTATAAAGAATTCCTAACCATCTCTAGTGAGCTGATGAGCAAGTATCAAACCCAACCAAATCCGAGAGTGACTGATTCTGGTAATCCTATTAGGTACCCAACTCAAGTAACCATAGCTGTTAAAAAAAAAATACAAACAGTATCCTTTTAATGTTTTATGAAATATTGGGTTCACCTCATCCTAAGACAAATGATTACACTTGGAGGATGTCCCAGTTTAATGGAAATAAGGATATATCTATTGAAATTCATTTAGATACTCTTTGGGATTACATGGAAATTAAAGGTGCGGACAATGAAGATGTCTATATGCAAGCCTCGGGAGAATCCTTGCGAGGGGATGTTTAATGATGGTTTGATCATTTAGCACCAGAATCCATCACTGGGTATGACATGTTCACAGATCTGTTAATAGATAAGTGGGGTAGGAACACTAATAATTCTTTAGAGTGTAAATCTAGAAATGATTGTATAGTTTATGATCAGTATATTGACAAATTTCTTTCTCAATTGGATCATTCCTCTCATGAAATGTTCCAAACTATGAGCATTCCTGCAATCCATAAGAATGTTACAAAGGACTTTGAAAATAATGTTTCAAAACCTCATGTTGAAACTAAGAGGGATACCAATCAAATCATACAAGATACTTTGTTATTATTACCTGAAGCATTCACAGAGCAAGTCTTGGATTTAGTCCATGGAAGGGAACCTAGAAATCACCATCAAGAAACATCTATAGTTGAGCCTTCCATTTATGAGTATATTATAGAGCCTTTAAAAGTGCAACTCCATAGTCATTTCCCAATTGACAATAATTTGATCCAGTATTCAAGCTATCAGAATCTAGATTCAGAATTTGATTACATCTCTGCAGAAGAAGAAAAGGTTGAAATTAATCAAATTTTCGTTGAGGAGAAATCATGTGGTCATATTGTGGTTGAAGACCAAGTTTGTGAGGATGAGTCTAATTATCGCAATCCTTATGATACCCATCAATTCACTTACCTGCGTTATAAAGAATGCCTAACCATCTCTAGTGAGCCGATGAGTAAGTATCAAACCCAACCAAATCCAAGAGTGACTGATTCTGGTAATCCTATTAGGTACTGAACTCAAGTAACCAGAGTTGTTAAAAAAAAGACAAACAGTCTCCTTTTGACTTTTATGAAATACTGGGTGCACCTCATCCTAAGCCAAATGATTACACTTGGAGGTTGTCCCAATTTAATGGAAATAAGGATATATCTATTGAAATTAATTTAGATACTCTTTGGGATTACATGGAAATTAGAGGTGCGGACAATGAACATGTCTATATGCAAGCCTCGGGAGAATCCTTGCGAGGGGATGTTTAATGGTGGTTTGATCATTTAGCACCAGAATCCATCACTGGGTATGACATGTTCATAGATCTGTTAATAGATAAGTGGGGTAGGAACACTAATAATTCTTTAGAGAGTAAATCTAGAAATGATTGTATAGTTGATGATCAGTATATTGACAAAAAAAATTCTCAATTGGATCATTCCTCTCATGAAATGTTCCAAACTATGAGCATGCCTGCAATCCATAAGAATGTTACAAAGGAATTTGAAAATAATGTTTCAAAACCTCATGTTGAAACTAAGAGGGATACCAATCAAATCATACAAGATACTTTGTTATTTTTACCTGAAGCATTCACAGAGCAAGTCTTGGATTTAGTCCATGGAAGGGAACCTAGAAATCACCATCAAGAAACATCTATAGTTGATCCTTCCATTTATGAGTACATTATAGAGCCTTTAAAAGTGCAACTCCATAGTCATTTCCTAATTGACAATAATTTGATCCAGTATTCAAGCTATCAAAATCTAGATTCAGACTTTGATTACATCTCTGTAGAAGAAGAAAAGGTTGAAATTAATCAAATTTTCGTTGAGGAGCAATCATGTGGTCATATTGTGGTTGAATACCAAGTTTGTGAGGATGATAAGGAAGTTAGAAATGAACATATTGATATTTTTCCTTATCAAATGAATGATGATGATCATTTCTACTCCTGTGAATTTAATGAACAACCTAAAGAAGAACAACCAAATGATGATGATATACTAGTGAGCGAACTTGACCTAGAGTGTTCTTTGTCACATATTTCAAGCCAGAATCTATGTCTAAATAGTCATCAAGAGCGTCCAAGGAATGATTCTTGTAATGTTGTTGCTATTCCCCATTAGATTTTTGGTCAAGTTGATTTGTATGAGGAGATTGATCATAGTGAGTCTAGTTCTTGGGAGGTTAGTGTCAATCTTACCAATTTATTTAACAAATGTCCCATATTGCATACAATATTGGTGTTAGCACCTTTGGGTGATGAAATCAAGTTTTAATTTTTTCAATCCACCCTCCCATCCCAGATTTTGAAGTATTTTTATATGGTGTCATGCGAAATTTTCAGTACCAAGTCTCAAAAGTGCCAAGTGGTCAATGGTAAAACATTTCATCTCCTTTCATCCTTGGTGCATAATGCTTTCAATTTTGCTAATTTCTTTGATTGGGTAATTGAAAAGCTCTATAAAGACCAATTCCATATTTTCTCATTTTTTAAACAACAAATGGGGTTAATCTCAATTTCCAGTTTATTAATCTCTAATTTGTCCCTATTTTGTTTCACCATTGATCATAATGTGAGTATGATTGAGTGTGCTAACCAGAAAGATTAGGGAAACAATGATGGCCTAGGAGGGACGAATCATGTATCATATTATTTTCTTTCATCAAATTTAAACTTGCATAAATTTTATGATCCTATCGATCTATGGATGGAATAAGTTTGCAACAATCAATCTCATCCCTGACATGATTTCATTTCTTTTTATCCTTCTTTGATTTTCAAACAACAAGTTATAATGGCTTCAATTTTCATTCACGTTACTTACAATCCATCTTTGACTTGTTGTATCATTAGCTACAAAGGAATCTCAATAGATTCATTAAGCAAGTGGTTGCATTGGATTTATGATTTTACTTAACACTTGTATAAATTGGTTAGAGTAGGTATGACTTTATTAAGCCTCTTTTGGGCAGCAGTTTATCTTTTTAGTCTAGCACCGCTTGTCTTTTCCTTAAGCTTTCTTTGGGAAGCTCGTAGTGTAGTCCTGGGTATTGGTTTTATTTCTTACACAATAAAATAAAATTCTTTTTGAGTTAGTAGTATAGATTTACTTTCTACTTTTCAAGTTCATGCATTTCAGTTTTAGTACTTTATTCTATCTACACATTGTTCTGACAATCGGTCTGTGGTTTGGTATATCTCTGGACATTTTGCAGGCATTTGGTAATATTTTGGTAGCTGTTGCAGAGCTAGAGTGATAGATCCATGATGCGAGTATCAGAGTGCGAGGACCATAGGTTTCAAGGTTCTCAAGTGCTCTATTCAGCAAAGCACTTGTCCCAGCTGGAGCTAGATGTTATCACATATACAGTAGTCAGGCTACCATATTCTATTTTTTAGATTGTAGTACACTTTTTCAGCTAGTTCCCTTACATATGAAATGCTAAGATGAGCATCTATGATGGATTACTATTTGATGATGGACTATAGTACTTTCCCATGCCATGACTGAGTCCAAGACACTCATATTTGAGGACTGATGTAGCCATTTTTCCACTTATAGAGAATTTTGTATTACCCAAAGTTGCGGTAGTAGTTTCTTAGTGGATAGATATTGGGTCAGATTGGTGATTTACATGTATTATCTTGTGTTATGGTTGTTATTGATTTTATACTCATTCTTGTGACATGTCTTAGCATTTAGTGTCATGATATGGCGATCATATAGATATGTGGACTTGGTTGTATTGATGATATGTATGTATGTCCCTACTTAGAACTAGAAGTTCTTGACTCATACTCATTGTTTTTTCCCTCTTTAGGGATAATAGAGGTGATCATTCCCACCATACTTTGGCTTGCTAGTGTTGGTCTCATTTTTCACTATCTCTACCCATCAATTACCTTCCAATTATAATTTTATCCAAAAATACTACTTGACTTGTGGCATGGACGATATTTCCCCACTAGAGCCTCTTTGTTGGAAAATCTTCCCTGTTTATTTGTGTCTCAGCTCTGAGTTGCCTAGGTAGTGTTGGCTAAACCTGAAGCAAGTAGTGTTGCCATCAATACCATGTATTTGGAAATGAAATGAATATCTTATGAAGATCCCATTAATGAAAAGAAGTGTTTTTAAACAGACATGAATGCAAGGCAATCCTAATGAAATTGGCACTAAAAGCAATGGATATCTTGTAAAATCCCATTCATGAAAAGTAGTGTTTTTAAAAATACATGAATGCATGAAGCTTTAATAAATAAAAAATACGTGTAAAAAATGGATCAAGGCTATGGAAAATTGAAGGCCCAAAAATCAATGGTTCTTAAGAGTTATATCTAAAAGATTGTTTTCCTCACTTGTATTTGATTTGGATTGTGACCATTTGTCAAGGTGAATAAGCACCTTTGAATGTAACTTACCCATTTGTGAGAGACTGCCATCCCCTGTGTTATTGCTTGTTCGACAAATGCTAGAGTGAGTATCCCTTTTCCATATCCAAAGTGTCACAGTGTCAAGTTGGTAGTCACCCTTTAGCCTATCCTTTTGATTTTTATCCTTCACCCTTCACTAGCAAATTGATTACAACTATGAAGTGAGTATGGTCATTAAAGATTGGTCTGAGTTATAATTAATTAATGAAACTCTATGTATTTGGTTGGTAGATTGTCAGTGAAATTATTACTACTTATTATAATTTTTATTTGAAGTATTTGTAAATAATTCCTTAGCCTTTAAACACCTACAACATATTGATGTTAGCCTAGTCATATTATTTGGTCATTAAATATTATTATTTTATCTATTTGGGTATATTGGATATTGTAGACAATCATGCAGAGACATATAGGGTGTATGATTATTCACCTTATATGGATTTCGGCTTCCTGAGTCCAATGAGAAAACTTATTTTTAGTTACGGGAAGTTATAGTGATGATTTCTCTCAGTATACCATTCTAATGCTGTTTTTCCATGTTGGGTTTCCTGTCAGAGCAGAAAGGTGATTTGATTGGTTCACCTAGGGCGATTTATGAGGAGGGGGTGATCCAACCACTTTTTTTTACCATTTTACCCCCCTCCCAGAGAGCTTGGTGGGCTCATTTTGAAAACATAGGCACTCTAGGAGGCAGTATAGGCAGTGTCACGTTTCCTAAGGCAGATTAAAAATGACAAAAATGGCTACTGAAGAATTCAATTTGGTATACTGAGGCAATAAAATGGCATGGGATGATTTTTTTATGATGAGTGTGATGTCATCCACTCCTTATCCCACAGTTTTAGCACTTGGATGGACCCACATCCATCTATCCAACATATAAATGATTTTCTAGAGCTTTTGGAGGTTAATGATTTCCTCAAAGAGGCACTATTTTGCATTTAAAATTTTTATTTTATTCATATTGTGCCATGGGGACACACTAGGTGTTTTAATTAATACCCCTTGGACCCACCAAGAGCTTTATTCAGTTTTATTGAGTGGGATCCCCTCTCCAAGGGTGATTTGGCCCATTGATATATTATATTACTGTATTGATCCATGTACTTTATGTTGAGCTCATCTCAACCGTTGATTAGATCATTTTGATATTTTAATCTTAGCCATCCATTTGAAAAGTAGTTAGGATTTTGATATCTCTAATTCCTATTTGCAGGAGAGAGCTTCTCATTGTAAAGGGCGTCTCTGGCTCTTGGAATCCTGATAATAGAAAGTTATTTCGTGGAAATTTTTGGATCTCCTTTGCATCTGGTGTTCTTCTATGGTGATTGGAAAGTCTATTGCTTCCCAGAATTTGGGTATTTGTGGTGAGATCTATATTTTTCATGGAAAATTTGTCTTGTCTACAGGAGGGCAACTTCACTAGGGCATTTTTGCAGGGGTTCCTCAACTTGGTTGCTTGGTTTCACTTGTATCAGGGGGTTATCATTAGTATCATTGTGATATATGATTTTAACTTGATATTTTTTTGTAGAAATTGTCCATTTCTCTTGATGCATCAAATATGATATGGTTGATGTTTGTTGGGCAAGAGAGAGGGTGCATTGGCTTCTCTTGAGAAAATTGATTTTCATACAAGCTTCATCCAAATATTCTCAAATTGATTGAGACAGCATAGATCATCATCATCAAGGAATATACAAGGTTATCCAGGTAAGATCCACAGGTTAGTTCTTCTCTTCTTGATCTCAATCCATTGGCACCTTTTATTTTATTGTCAAAACCATAAATATAAAAAATAAAAAAATATTATAAATCAAACTACTTGATCTTTTGGCAAACCATTTTCAGTTTTGTATATCGGGTCAAACCCTAAGTGAGTCTTCCTAGAATTTTTTCTTAGGTGACTCCATTGGGCCCAAATCCCAAGGAATTGCTCTCTAAACCCTAGCGCAACCCTCCAATTTGCCAATTTCTCTTGTGTTTTGACCTTATTCCTGAGGCTTGACTACTTTGACACTGTCATACCTTTTGTCAAGTCTAGCCTATGGTACTAAATAGCCCTAATCTTGTTCTAAACCACTCTACATTGGACATGGTTCCCAAGGCAGTAAATATTACTATCATTTTCTAGTACCTTGATTCTAGATCTTGTAATAGACTCATAAGTCACTTTCATTTCAACCTTGGATCACATTTGAAGTTACATAAACCTCCAAATGAAAACCATAACTCACCTTATAACTTTATCCATAGATCTAGGGTTTAATTCACCTTACACCTTATGTACTTCAACTCCCATTGATTTGATCTGGTGTTTTGGTTTGATCTCTCCTGTTGGGAGTAGATCTAGGTCTCCCCCATTGTTGTCTTGGGATAAGATAACATCAAGGGAATATTTCCTCGACTGGCATGACAATCATCCATTTGGGAGTCGAGGTTATGTTGGTTCCACCTCTTTAGTTGTCCGTCCCTCTACCATCCATCTTGGATCCACTTTATAGGGGAAAATACAAGTTAGGTCACAACACATCCTAAGGTCTTCCAAGGTCGAATTCCCTCCCATAGTATTCCTCCAACTCATCCATGTTATTTAGTAACCTCCATGACACGTGTCCTTCTCCTCAACCCTTCATCTCCCTCCAAATTCAAATTCTTTCCACCAAACCCTATGTGCACCCTCTTGGTGGATATTTTTATCCCTGACATGTCATATTATCATAGGTATGCAATCAGGTCTGATTTTTCATAGAGTCTTCCATCATTGTTGTCATAAAACAAAAGGATTCGCTCTCTAAGTGGCACCTAGATTTCTTCCTAACCTCTTCCTCTTCAATGGGGAGTTATTCCTCTTCACCTAATTGAATCCTTGGGCTCATGATATGTTTCTTGAGACCTCTTCACCTTCCAAGAATTTCCATTAATCATAATTTAAAATTTGGGGTTAAGTCATGACATGTGTAAGGAATAATCTAGCCATCAAACATCTCCATGAACCTCCAAATGTACTCATGAAGAAATGCCACTTAATTTTCTCCATATTTTATATTTTTATGACCCAATTTAATGTGTATATGACAAAATAAGGTTTTCTTGGGTCCCATAGCTCCCTTATTTCAAGATTTAATGCCTCCTCCCCAACCTAGGGAACTAGTAGGTGGGTGAAACATTGATAACTAGTAGTCTCAATGGGATGGGGACATGACACCAGTTCACTTTAAGAGATTCGTTATTTCTTACGATACATGATCTTCCTGCATATGGAACATTGACTAGTCTCAGTGTTCATGGTTACAATACATGTCCAGATTGCATCTTTAAGCCTTTTGTGGGGAACTCAAGTAGTATGCATAAGTTCTTTTATTGTGGACATCGTGCTTACCTTAAAATGGATCATCCATACCGTCAACAAAATTTGCGTTTCAATGTTCAAGAAGAGACTCACGAAGCACCATTGTCAATAAAAAGTGATTACATTATTCAAAATGCAGAAAAAAAAAAATGTAGTTTATTGAAAATGGTGGCATTATTGGTAGTAAAAATGATCCAATCAATGACAATGGTGTAAAATGGTTGTGCATATTCTATAAGTTTCCATACTTTAAGCATATAACCATTAGGCATATTGTTGACTTTATGCATATTGAGAAAATCATAGATTTTGTTATTATAGAAACTCTTTTTGGGGCATATGATTCGGTGTCATCACGCCTAGACCTTCAATAAATAAATATTCATCAAAATATTTGGGTTGAAAAATATGGTGATGAAAAATATAGAAAACATATTGCTCCTTATGTGTGGAAAAAGGAACAATGTGCACAATTCTTAACATTGTTGTCTCAGGCGCACTTTCCTACTATATATGTGAGTAGTAATGTTAGAAGGAAAACTAACAATACAATAGTGGATTAAAAGGCCTCAAGGCCCATGACTATCACATCATGATCGAGGATATTTTACCTATTGTGGTCATATCAAGTTTGGAAAAGGGGCCAAGATTGGAAATTATAAGGTTGGGCCTAATATTGAAGAGAATGATTATGCATGTGTTAGATCCTTCAAACATTGATAATTTGAGGGGAGAGGTGGTTGAATTCCTTTGCTTATTGGAATAGGAATCAACACCAATAATATTCAATATTTCTATGCATCTTCTTATACATCTAGAACATGAACTAGAGCATTGTGGCTTAATAAGATTGAGATGGATGTATCCTATATAACGATATATGAAGGTTCTGAAAATTTTGTTCATAATAAGGAAAAACTAGAAGGTAGAATGTGTGAGGGATATTCAATACAAGATTCCATAGGATTTTGCATAGAATATATGAAGGATTTTAGTAATGGAAATCGATGTGTATGGGATGATGACAAAGATGAGAGAGATGCAGGATAATTATTAGAAGGAAAAGTACGTCACTTGAATCTATCAATTGAGGAAAGAGCTATGATACATGCCTATGTTCTTCAAAACACATCCTCATTTTATCAGTGGCACAAGTGAAATAATATTTACATGATATTTTATTTATTTAATTTCATATAATAGTTAAATTATTATCATTCTTACTATCTTGTATGTTCATATTCTATGTAGAAAATATAGAGAAGAGATTCTAACAGGGATGCGGACATCTCGAAAGCATACCCTCCAAGATTTGAATATTGGAGATGGTTCTTTTCAGAAATTTGATGATTGGATTGTTGATGCAATTAGTGATGCACAACAAGAAGGTCAAGATTTGAGGATTGAGTAAATTGATCTTTCACGACCTCCAAATATAATAGCTACTTCCTTCAGTTGGATGTGGGCCTATGGTAGTCATTTAAGAGTGGAAGAAAAGGACACTGGAAAGGAAAATTGTGATTGTATTGTTAGTGTTGAATTTCATCATGACATTGAAAATAAAATTTATGTTGGATTCATACATGAAATTATTCAAGTTGATTATGGTGAGACTAGTCCCATATTATTCAAATGTAAATGGATCAAACCATCTGCAATACAACGTGATGATTATGTATTTGTACGTGCAAATACACACCAAATTTTATCAAATACTGATGAGCCCTATGTTTCCCCTCTTCAAATTACCTAGACATTTCTAATTAGTGATCTAACAATCCCAGGACGGTCGTATGTCATTCAAGTAGAGTCTCATTCCAAAAGGAAATTCATAGAATATGGTGATATAATGGTCGATGAGCAATGAACTACTTTACAAGAAATAATGGAAAAATAAGATGAAGATGACAATATAGATGTGTTTGAAGAAGAAACTTCCATTCCCAATGAAGAGACTGAGATAAAGAATGTAATGCATGGTCAAGAAAATATATTGTATGAGGACGATGGAGAAAATGAAGCAGATGTATACACGAGTGATCAGGATTTTGATATTGATGGAAATGAAAATCATGACGATAATGATTTCTCACCTTAAATTTTTCGAATAAACTTTCACTATGCAAATTGGATTTTATTGTTTTTGGCCATGGGATTAGCTAATGGATTACTAAACTATGTACTAAGATTTGTATGGATTTTATAGTTTTGGCAATGGTATTAGCCAAAGATTTGTTTTTGGTACTATGCAATGTTTCAAATATGAATTCCTTTTGTTCTTTAATATCAAATTTTGTTTGAGAAATGCTATGAATGGATGCTTTTGAGTTTCAATGTTAACAATTGATGAAAGAATTATTCTTTGACTATATGCCATCATGATGATAATGGTAAGTAGTTAGCAATCAAGATTTAGTTTCCTTACCAAATTGCATCAAAGTTGACCTATTCACAAACGATCCCCAATTCAAGACTAGTTGGTAGTCTAAATAGTGGTCCAAGAATTAGATTGTGATGTCAACCTTTTGTTTTCCCATGTACTAATGTTGCTTTTTATGAGAAATTTTGGACATAAAAGGCTATGAAGAACAAGGTGTTGAAAAGTTAAAATGGCCAAAACAATGGTGAAAAAGTTGTAGATATGAGCGTGTTCATAAAGAACATATCAAAAGAAATGAGGATTATCTATCATCTCTTGGTTTGGGAAATAAATAAGTAGTTATTCCTTGTACCTTTACACTTCTATGCATTTTTCATTAAGTTTGTTTATAATCTATTTCATGACGTAGCATATATATGCTTTTGATTCTCATATGATAAGTTTTCTTGTTTTATAGGGAAAAGTTGGCTTTTAGAGAAAAAGAGTAGAACAAAAAGGCAGGAAAAGGCACAATGTTTCTAGCTCATGGTTGGGAAAATCAATAAGTAGTTATTCCTCGTACTTTTTCACTGGATTTATTCCTCTGACTTTTTCACTTCTATGCATATATTATGAGAGTTGTATATATCTATTTGATGGTGTAGGCCATATATGATTTCGATTCTAATTTAATAAGTTTTTTATTTTATAGGGAGAAGGTCGATTCTACAGAAAATGATAAATAAAAAAGGCAAGCAAAGGCACTTTGCCACTAGCTCGCAGAAGCCTATGCCTTGGTGGATATATACATGGAGAAGATGCTGACAATACTAATGATCAGATTCCTTATATATCACATGATGATGATCATTCCCAAGATGATATTGATGAAGACCCTGTATATTCTAGATCAGAATTAGGTTTGTGAGACCTTTATTTCAAATTAAAACGAATATTTGAAGGCACATCTATGCAAATTGGTGAGAGATCTAGTGTCACACCTAATGTGGCCATTAACGAAACAATTGGGCCTTCTGATACCAAAGAATAAACACTTGTTTTGTCCATAAATATGAGTTCTCATTCGGCATCACCCAATCTTGATTTGACTGAACCAATTAGGCCTTCAACTGCCAAGGAGAAAACATCTATTGTGTCCACACATATGACTGCTCATTCGGCATCACCCAATTTTTATTTGATTGAACCAATTAGGATTTTAGATGCTAAAGAAAAAACACTTGTTGTGTCCACAAATATGATTGTTTATTATCCATCATCCAATCTTGACTCATCTGAAAATATATCAGCTTTCATAAACATACGAAGATTTAGTCAAATCATGTATAGGTCCACAAAAAAAATCCAAAGAAAGGAAATCAGAAGGGAGGAAGGCCTATTTTGTTGAGGTAAAATATGGTGAACCTGTTGGACCAAATGATTCAAGATGGGCCTCAGAGTTCGGAATGAGAGTAAGGTCTCACTTGGATTTCACCAAAGCCAATTTTTCAGATCAAGATGAAATAAATGTGGATCAAGTCATTCGACAAATGGAAAATGTATTTGAGACTGACAGTGGAATAATTTCTACCAAATATTACAAGAACAAAATGAGAAAATTGATTAATAATTTTAGGCATAAAATGCAGAAAACTAATCTTGGATGGAAAAGACAGGGACAACTACTTGACTCCCAGACAGGGGGAATATTATGCATGCTGAAGAGTATTTTCAAAAGATTAGAAAAGGGAAGAAAGCAAGAATTAATGTGAAGGATCGATTTATTTTGGGTCTTGGTGGGTGGCGATCCAATCAAAACATGATTGTAAGTATATATGGATTTTTTGTTGAATATATTGTGTATGTAATTTTTGTAAGTATATTTGTAAATACATTGTGTTTTATTGCATTTTTATTCATATATATGTCCAACTAATTATGTGTTCATAATGATTTGTAGGTTCATGGAGCTAATAGATCAAACTGGAGGTGAGTGAAATGGTTGACCATAAAATAATGGCATATTTAGATAGTTCTAAACATGAGCATATATCAAAATATGAAATAGTAAGATCAATGCCATATAATGAAGTTGCAAATAGCTAAACCACATCTATTGTTAAATACAATAGTGATAATTATAAACATGTAATGGAATGCATAAATGGGTTGGCAAAGACAGTGCCAACCATAGCCTTCTCCATTCAACCTATTGTTGCTTCATGGAAAAATAAGTAATATCATAATGGTTTAGATGAGGTAAGATAATTATCATTCCTACACAAACATTTATTCACTCGATTTCATAATCTAATTAAATTGTTTAGGTATGATTTTTACTGTTTTATTGTTATTTTATTGTTTTTATACTATATTATTGCATCCTTATAATGTTATATTTGATTAAAGCATGATGTAATGACATGCAGAATATAATTCAAAGAAAAATTGCAGTCTCAGAAAGTAAAAAATCTCCCAACATTTATGTGCCTCATTGGTTTTGAGTAGTGAGAACTCTTGCTGGACGTATTTCAAATATTGACTCAGTGAGTGCATTGAAGTTTGTTATATCAATAATTATGCATGTTTTTGGAATTTATCTGTAGTTTTTTTTCTTATGTTTATGTATTTTTTCTTTGTTTTTTGCAGTTCCCATTAACTCTAGCATATCCTGAAGTATTCTAGGTAGGTGATAAAGTTAACATTGTAGATCCATATGATGGTGTTATTTCCGGCAATGGACGAATTTAGTCACTATATATGATCCATGGAGTGCCACTTGGTCCTAAATATGCCAATGTGAATGTAATTCATGTGACAAGTAACAACCCCCTTTCCTATGAAGATAAAATTGATGGATGTGAACGTTTGAAGGAAACAAAATTGAGTTTCATTCGGTGGCCAAAGAAGTTTTTGGAAAAATCATTGATCTAGATTATCACATTTTATGAATCAGTTGCAAACACATTGTTTTCTTTACGTATAATTCATACCATTTAAACTTACTTTACGTAGTCTCCATAACTTTTTTGTTTTAAGGGCACGTGACTCAGGATACTATTTTCATGGAATCAACTTCAGAATAGACCATACTATTTGCTATGTATTTATTCTTAGTTTTTGAGAGAAGATAGTTGCAGTATTGAGAGTGAAATGGTGTATTTTTTATGTCCATATCTATAGAAGTGAGTTTGTATATTAACTTATTAAAAAAAAATTGATTGGATGTTTTCAAAACTTTTAGCTACCTAGTGGTTTATGAAATCTTACAGTTGGACCTTTCTTATATGGTGATGATAAAACTTCTAGTTGTGGTATGGAACACTTATGGACTGTATATTTTTGCTTGATGTATAGGGTTTCTACTGATGTTATTGAGTTGTGCCACCTCTTCCTCAGCCTTCTAGGGATGCTACTTTCTTGTCTTGGTTGTTGTTTATATTTGAAGTGGGATGTGGCCCTTCATCTTCCTACTAGGGTGTTGTAGATCCTATCTGTGACTTGTGTGCTTCCTTTTGGGCTGAGCCGTGGCCTGTGTGATGCTCTTGGAATGAGCCTTCACCTGTTAGGGCTTCCTAGAATAAGTAATGACATGCGTGCTTCCTTTTGGGTTGGGAAGTGACCTGTGTGTTGTTCCTGGAGCTGATCTGTGACCTCCTATTGTACTATTAGGATTGGTGTAAGCTCTTTTAGGGTTGATAAGTCTGAAACGTGACCTCCTAAGTTGGGTTGTGACCTTCTTGGTGCTTCTTGAACTAAACTGTGACCTTCTTGGGGATTCTTGGACTAAAGTGTGACCTATATAAACTTGCTTGAGCAAGATGTGATTTTTTGGGGGATGTTATAAGAAGCCATAACTCTGTTTAAGTGGAATAATATCTCTATTGTTGTGTTCAATTGTTTGGGTCTACTTGAAGTAAACTGTGACCTTATTTGAGCTATCTGGACTAAAGTGTGACCTGTCTAAACTTGCTTGAGCAGGTTGTGAGTTGTTTGGGGCTGCTAGAAGAAACCATAACCCTTTTTTAATGGACTAAGATATATGTTGCACTGTTTAAGTGCTTAGGTTTGCTTGAAGTCAACCATGGCCTTCTTGGGGATGGAAGGACTAAATTGTGACTTTTCTTAACTTGCTTGATGTGACTGTGAGTTGTTTGGGGCTGCTAGAAGAAACCATCACCATGTTTAAGTGGACTAGGATCTTTGTTGCAATGTTTGAATGTTTGGGTCCACTTGAAGTCAACCTAGACCTTCTTGGGGCTTCCTGGAATAAAGTGTGACCTCTCTAAACTTGCTTGAGTAGGCTGTGAGTTTTTTGGGTCTTCTAGAAGAAACCATAACCCTGTTTGAGTGGACCAAGATCTCTACTGCAATGTTTGAGTGTTTGGGTCTACTTGAATGTTATATATTAGATATATATAAAGAGAATGAAATAACAAATAAATATAATAATATTTTAATAAATTGTAATTAGTTGTAATTAGTCATAAAAAAAGACACGACTTTATGAAAATTCAAATCCATACCCAATGATACATATATTTACGGGAAGTTTATTGTAATTTATCATCATCCAAAAATTTATTAACAAACATTCATTTTTTAGTCATGATTTTTTTTGTTTTCCAACATTCTATGTTCCATTGAAGTCAACCGTGACCTTCTTGGGGTTGCCTGGACTAATGTGTGACATGTATAAACTTGCTTGAGAAGGTTGTGAGTTGTTTTGGGTTGATAGAAGAAACCATAACCATGTTTGAGTGTAATAAGATCTCTGCTGCAATGTTTGAGTGTTTGGGTCTTCTTGAATTCAATCATGACATTCTTGGGGCCACCTGGACTAAAGTGTGACCTGTATAAGCTTGTTTGTTCAGGCTGTGAGTTTTTTGGGGATACTAGAAGAAACCATAACCATGTTTGAGTGGACTAATATCTCTCTCTAGGCCTGGTAGGTATGTCACATTCTTATCCTGGTTGTTGCTTCTATTTGAAGCGGGTTGTGAACCTTCATCTTCTAGTTAGGGCATTGTAGAAACTAGTCATGACCTGTGTGCTTCCTATTGAGTTGATTCGTGACTTGTGTGATTCTCTTGGACTGATTCTTGACCTATTAGGGATTCCTGGAATAAGTTGTGACCTGTGTTATACCTTTTGGGTTGGGTTGTGACCTATGTGATGTTCCTAGAGCAGATCCATGACCTCATGTTATACTGTTAGGCTGGGTATGACCTCTTTGAGTGCTGATAAGTCTGAACCGTTGCCTCCAAAGCTGGTTTGTGACCTTCTTGGTGCTTCTTGAACTAAACTGTGACAAGTCACTATAGGAACAAAGGACATACCTAAGAGATATAAATTCAATTACTGTAGGTTTAGTAAACTATACTACCAGTCAAGGTAACCCAATTGACAATTAAGGAAAACCAAATTACTGGAGCAGTAGACCCAAAAACAACAATCCATAAAATATCAGGTAATGATGAAATTCCACACACAGTCCAGAGCTCAGTTTGTAGCCCATATAAAACCCATGGATTTCTTACATCTGAGCACACTGAAATAGTGTAACATAGATTTTAGTCCACTCAATTCTGAATCATGACCTCCTAAGCTAGGTTGTGACCTTATTGGTGCTTCCTGAACTGAATCATGACCTTTTGGTTCTGCTTGAACTGAACTGTGACCTTTTTAGGGATGGTTGGACTAAACCATGACCTGTCCAAAAAAATATTTCTGAGTATAAGGAAGGTTTCAACTCTCCTAGTAGGTTATATTATTTATTTATAAGGAAGGTTTCAACTGTACTTTTAGTTAGATTTAATACTACTATTAGTTATTGTCTATGTATGCTTTCAACTTTAACATAGGGATGTGTTAAAGTTGAAAGAGATGAACATTATTCTTTAAAGTTTAAACTTATCATATCTATTTATAGCTGTACTATTTTGTTTCTAGTATTGTTTTAATGCATTAAAATATAATCTCTTTAATTTTCCGCTTCTAACCATGTTAACACTAAAAGTTGTTCACCTGGCTCTCCATGGTCTAAACCATAGTCATACATCATATTCCCACCATATTTCCTTCACTTTTTACCTTCACAATTGTATTTCCACTAAAAATGGTCCAAAACATCATTTTTCCTTCCGATAAATGAAGGGATGATGAGCATTTATTGTGATTTATCTCCACTCTCTCCCAAAAAGGGTCAAAACCCTAAAAAAGAGAATGGGTCAAAAAACCATAGATAAATACCATGGAAAATAAAATACCATGGGTCATTACCTTCATTCAAAAACCCTAGGACCATACTATAAATATATTGTGAAGGACTTCCCCAAAAAAATTTTTACCATTTTTCCATCAGTCACATCATACACTTTTCTCCATTATTCCCATATTTTCCATGCCATTTCCCACGGTGTACATTAAGTTCACTCCATAATCATTTGGATCCATTCCCCCCATTTTACAACCAGTTGTGGAAGAGATTGGAGACCCAAACCATGGAGCTGCGGAACCACTTCCAAGGATACCTACGGTGGCCCATTTTCAAAAAGGCGTGTTCTTTGTTATTTCTTGAATTAGTTAGTTTTATATATGTGAAAACACTAAAAAAATATTTTTTGTTGTTTCCTTGTTTCTTTTTTTTATTGTTGAACTCTTCCTTATTCTCTAAATGAGCTAAGGTTGGTGCTTTTGCATGTAGTAGGGGAGAAATCCCCACTACAGTTTTGGTGACTCCACTCGGTTGATCTATACATATATTTTTTTTTGTAGGTTTTGCTATTTGTTTGTTCTCATTTTATTCCCTCAACCATCATAGATCTGAGCCCCTCATGGAAAATACAAACCATTATTGCATCATTGCTTTCCCCCTGGCCCTAGCTAGTAGCCTATTTTTCAAAATAAATTTTGTTCAGATGGAGTCGCACCTATTTGGTCGAAAATTGCGACCCAGTTGCACATTTTTTCCTGATAAGTGCGACCCAAGTCACACTTTTTGCACTGATAAAAGAGACCTGGCTGAGCATCCCAGATCTCTCCTATCTCGTCATTCAGAGCGACCCTAGTCGCTACTATGACTCGGTTTTGAGTGACTTGTAGCGCTTAATCATGTGTTTTGCGTGGCTTGGCTCTGTTGAATATTTTTTTCTACCCATATCATGATCATTTCTCAATCCCATGAAACCTCGATCGCACTTGTTCCACCAATAGGTGAGATCTGTAGTTTTTTGGTCTGTTTTAGTGCTTTAGATCCCTGTTTTAGACCCCCTCTCTGTGTCAAACCCTTTTCCAACCTATTTCTATCTGTATATGATTCTTTGTCGCCCCTTGGTATGTTTTGAGATCCCACTTGCTTGGTTTGTGAGTCGTTCTAGTAGAGATTTGTGGTTGAGACCCCATGTATGTTTCCTACATTTGATTAGTTCCTTTTACTGCTCATTTATTTCAGGTACATTTTATTTCTGGACGAACAAGTTATCTCACGACATATTTACTATCATTTACTGCATTTTATCTATATTATATTTGCATCTCGGCATTGAGATTGGGACATCTTCACCGTGGATCGTTGGGGTTTATACATACATCAGTTGTATGCATATCACACCATATAAGTGAAAAATATTGGTTCAATATCCCAAGCAATCCTTAAAAAATAACTTAATAGAACCAACATTGTAACCTCGTTTAAGGACAAATCAATATTGTAGCTAAGTTAGGACATTGGGGATAGGAATCCAAACAACACCCCTCTATCACTTACATCTTGAGACATAGTTGTTTTCCATTAAGGGATCAAAATCCTCTTGTACTTGTTGACACAGTCACAACTAGTTTCTTGGGAGCCCCCCTGCTTAGCAGGAGTAAGCCGCAAATGAAGGGGTTCTGGAATTTAGTGTGGAATATTGCACTCCATCTTCAACCAAAGGCTAAACCTTTGCAGTCCTCCTCGTATAACCCAATCGGGATTTGAGGGCCAAAGGGCTTGAGTATCAGTAAACTGAACAGAGGTGTCATGAACGAGTTAGCCTAGTTTCCATTCTTTTAGGGCTTTTTTACTTAGAGGTCCTTCTCGGTGGCAGGATTCTCTTAACCTATAGTGTTCTTCCATTTCATATTTTTTGAATAGGATTTCATCACCCTGCTGAGGATGCGATTTGTGAAGGGCTTCCAGCTTGTAGTTAGGAATTTTCATACACTCTTATTCCATACATTAGTGCATCATTTTATTTTATAGGTAGTTTTGCTTGTTGGATTTTTGGCCACTTTTTTGTAGACTCTCCTTGCTGTGACCCATTGTCACAGTTCAGTTTTAGATATTTTTGTTGGCCCGTGAGCCACCATTTCATCTACTCTCCTTCTACACACTTAGTTGTAGTTGGGTTTTTGAGCCTGTGATTGATACTCTTAAGTTTTCATTCATTACACAAAACCCCATCATGTCATTATAGCTCCACCACGTTACTCACATAGGCTTAGGGGGCATACCCCCCAGTTCAATTCCTTGAACTGTCACTTTTGGATTCATATTCGACATCATTCACCACGGCTGGTGCACATCCTGATCCCTTTCAAGGGGGGACTGTTAGTAGTGGGATTATGTCCATTCCACCTATCATCACGGGTATCCCTTCCATTGGGCCAAAAGGCCCTGGTCCTAGTGGGCCCCTCATCACTACACACATTGTTGCCAGTTCACTACCCATTAGTGGTGGTCCCATTCTAGCCACCGTGGTCACTACCATTCCACCAGTTATACCTGGGGGCAGTGGCCCGTCCATGTCTATTATGACTATTGCTAACATACTAGTGAATTTTCCTGTCGTCTAAAGTCAACCTTATCCCCCCCATTTATGCATGGGAATTCCATTCTTGCGGCCACCAACACCATTGCTGGTCCTTCCCAATTATCTCTCGGTTCTAGTATACCTTTTATGTCTAGTCTCAACCTTCGTAATTTGGCACGATTAACCAATGACCCCATTCATTACCACCCACAATGGCCTCATATTCCCACCAAGCTTCCCTTAGACATCCCTGATTTTGAGGGTAAGGCAGGAGAGGATCCTCAAAATCACATTATGTCATTCCACCTATAGTGTTCATCTAACAACATACAGGATGATTCCATCTGGTTGAGGTTGTTCCACATCACACTCACAAGTTCTACGACTAAGCGGTACATCAAACTGCCTCATGCTACCTACCCTGACTTATCCTCGTTAGCTTTAATGTTCATTCAATACGTCTAGTTACCTATCTATTATGATGAGGGAGTGGAAATATTATTATCCTATCGACAGAACACAACTACCCATATCACAAATCATATCCATGAGTGGCATCATCATCGTATCTTATGTAAGATCTAGTTAGATGATAGGATCTTCCTAGATTGGCTCCTCAAAACCTTACTCTCCCCATAGCCAAGGATGTCGCATCTAAGCACCCGGAAACCAAAGACGAATCCATCCTTAAGGATCAGCAGTTCAATCTTATATACGCATAATCCAGTTACTTGTATACCATTATGCCTGATGCTCCCCATGCAGACACCTCACATCGAGATATGTCGGGGTAATATCATGTTGTTGATGGATTCATCAGCTCGATCACACAACATCCTCACTTTTATCTAGCCTCCCCCATGATTCCACCCCATCCTGGTAACACCCATAGTGTTTCCCACACAGGTTACACCCTTAGTATTTCATTCATGGTAGCTTTGTCCAGAGCTACTCCCTCCTATGCACCTCTAGGTTATGCCCCTGATTAGTCATGTGCAATGGATCAGTATGGAGCCACCCCTTCCTATGTGCATCCTACACCAACCCCTCAGGTTCAAGGTCCAACTTGTTCCAAACGACTGACTTTGCAGCCCCACTAGCTACTCCAGTATAATATGCAACACCTAGACAACCTACTCTAGCTCTGGCCCATACTCCTCATGATCCTATAGGACAGGTCTACATATAGAAACACCTCCCTAACTAACTCTCCCTCAATAGCCAACAAGCGCAGGGAAGGAATAAGAGAGGTAGGAATCATGGTAACAACCAAAACCAAGGAGGCAACAACATGCCAGCACTCCGAACAATAATGGTGTCGAACCCCCTGCATAGAATCCCCAGCATCCCACTTGACCCAGGAAGAAACCATAGTTGAGGACTAAACATCTATGTGCCATCTATAATACTTATGGTCATTACACTCATTACTATCCTCACTTAACTCGTTTCCACCACTTACTCCAAAATGACAGTCAACATGATCCCAACACGGCTGCTACAGCTTAGCCCAACCCCACACCACTAGGTCCTCCACCTATGGTTCTCCAAAACCCCCTACCAAACCAAGGAATGGTTTCAACCCAGCCCTTGGCCCCACCAACTCCCGCAACCACTGCTGCAGCTCAACCCACTAATCTTGGTGTCCATCACCTTATGACGTTATCATCCGGTGTCAACCTCCAAAATCAACTAAACCAATATGGTTCCACCACAAAAATTGTTGACCCATCTATGGAATCTACCTCCACCACTCCTAACATTTCTTTTCATTTTTCGATACCCCCTCTAGAAGGGACTTCCAAATTACCACAGTTCCCTATGCGTCACGTCGTGAACATCACCACTTCTAGAGCTACGCTCAAGTACACTATTGTTTTCGACTTGGCCTAATCCCCCACTGCCATGTCCACTCTAGAAGTGCTCAAAAATTTTCCTTTGCAATGTAAAGCATTTTTGTCCGTGCTAGGTTCCATCAATCCATGTTATTCTAGGTTTATCACCTTTGACTTGGATCAAGGAGAACCTAAGATGCCATCATCTGTTTCCTTCCAAGTTCTAGTCATGATTTGAAATTTGGTTATTCATTGGTACATTATTGATGAGGGGTCATCCACATGTGTTATGTAAACCTTTTTTTGGCATAAACTTGAATATCCCACCCTTCAACCTTCCACCACTGATCTTCGTGCCTATGATAGCTGCTCTGATCAACCCCAAGGCATTCTCATGAATGTTCCTGTTGAGTTAGCAGGAAAAATAGTGTTGATTGACATTGAGTTTTTCAACTCCCAAATGGATTACAACCTCCTCCTAGGACGTAGTTACATGTATGCAATGTGAGTTGTTTCTTCTACCGTCTTTCAACTCTTGATGCTCCCTCATGATGGGAAGATCATGACCATTGGCCAGCTGACGTACTATGATCTGAAAGGGCTAGCCACACCAAAACATGTCCTTCCCACTATTGACACTACCATCGACAATGTGTCCATACCATCCCTGTATGTCGTTGGATCGAGCTTGTTTTCCAATGCTCCTATGGAAGACACCTTTTTGTCCTTACCACCTCTACCTTCATCGACCAAGATATCAGATTCAAGAACTATCACATCCGGTAGCATTCCAACCTCCTTGCAACCTTAGTCACAACCTCAGCCACAATCCTCCAGGAATTATTGGGGTTCATTCCCAGTACTCCACATGATTCCCTTCCTTTTTCCACCATCCAGCATTCTGAGCAAGCCTATCAAGGCTACTCTCAAATTTCTTGGTTTCACTTTGGGTATTCATGTGTGCTACCTCGAGATACCTACCTCTCCCCCTACTCCCCAGGTTGTGTTGACTCCCGTCCAACCTATTGAGACGATGTCGCACCCACCTCCTAGTCCACCAAAGACTACTCCTGTCTCTACTCCAACCCATCCTCCTTCAAAGAAGGCTGGGGGAAAGGAAACCAGAGCTACGACAGAACCGCGTCTGGATCCGATTTGTGCTTTATGCAATGTCCAAGGTCATGTGACACAAAATTGTCCTGATTTACCTCTCCTTCGCACCCACAAGGACACTATATACGAGACTAACAATGCCCTAGTGGTCACTATCCCAGATCCACCAATGGTTAAGAATAATTCATTGTGAAATAACCATCCTTGTGCAGTTTGCGGCCTATATGGTCATTATTCTTACTATTACCCAGACTTTCTTGAGTATCATTTAATCTTCTGTGACCTTCAGAAACACTCCACAAGTTCGACATTACTGTCCTTGAGGAGATACACGCTCTAGTTTCTTCTTCGGACACAACCAACACCATTTACATGATCTATAGTTTTAGTACTACTTCCATCTCCTCAATCGTGGAAGTTCCACTTGATCTATCCTGGCACCACTTTCGTGATGATGGAGAGATCCTTGAAACCACCACCAATTTTACCCCATTTCACTTAGTCGATGGTGTGGAATCGGTACTTCTCATCGAATGCCAGATTTTGTCTCTCCTCCTTTCCATTGAACTTCTCCCTGACACCTCACCATTAGAACAATGCCTACTCATGCTTGAACAAACCAACAAGGACCGTCATGCTTCTCTTCAAATGATCGAAGGGGCTAAGACTCGATCGAAGTCTAACTATGACTCCCATGTCCACCCTCGCACCTTTAGTGAAGGGGATCTCATCCTTGTTTACGACCAAGCCAATGATAATCTAGGTAAAGGAAATTTTGATTCAATGTGGTATGGACCATACGCCATCCATCAATGCCTTGGAAAGGGGGCATACATCCTTGCTAACTCTAACGACCACCTCTTGAAGAATCCTCACAATGGGCTCTACCTCAAGAAGTTATATGCCTGAAGTCAGCCACCATGAGTACATGTGTGTCATAGTTTTTTGTTTTTGTTTTGCACCATTCTTATCACAAGTCTCACAGTTTGTTTCCTTGGTTGTTCCAGATGGATTATAGCTCACCTTGCTACGTTGGTTTTGCTGATGGAGCAAGTATATGGTCTCCTAATCTCTCCTTGGTTGTGTGGGTCATTTATTCCCTATCACATGAGTTGAACCATATCGACAAAATGTTTGTTGGAATTTCTACCAACAACCAGGATGATTATGATGGCGTCACTGGTATCATGACTACTCCCATCCACTTGGGTATTTTCCACCTTGATGTATTCCAAGACTCCTAGTTGTTTGTCTCTCAATTGAATAAATGCTATCAAATACATGATCCTTGTCTTTTTAGAAATTCCCTACGCACTAGACACCTAGTTGGACATTTTGAATCCATTTCATTCACGCATGTTCCCAAGAGGCGCAATAGTGTAGCAGACCAAATGGATAATGAAGTTATAGAGTGGCACATCAAACAATGCATATAGAAAATAAACTCCATCATGCATCATCATATAGTCATGCATACATATGTCATATACATCATATAGGAATCATCATAATCATAAAAAGAGACTCATAAAAAACTCATAGAAACACATAAAAAGTGCATCCACATGCATATATATACATCATGTTAGTGTTCAGTACAAAATGAGAATCTCCACAAGCTTTCTCTGCTGATCATACATATAATACAAAATTCCCCATGCACCACTACATCGAGTAGCACCACTAGCTGCTAATCGGAGTCATCCTCCTCATACTCGATGTCCTCCTTAGTGTCATCCTCCTCCTCATCAAAGTTCTCCTCCTCCTCCATAGGCACATAACCCTGTGTTGCTACTCTAACATACTCAGCAGCGACTACGATCCTTCACATAAGGGATATCCACTCCGGAGGAGCCTTGTAGCACACAACGATCATGTCATTGTCAAGGTGTTGCCACCCATCATCAGTGAACCCTTCTAGTAAGCACTCCACATCGAGTCATAGTGATTCTATTGTAGCACTCCAGTGCCTCCTGTGCCCGTGAGTGGGTGGATCTAAACCCTCCACCCACTACTACATTTCGACCAAAAATCCGACGACTGTCATGTCGGATTTTCGACACTTTCCTGTCACATGTACGACACTTTGATTTTTTCTTAAGCGTCGGAAAATTTTCGTCGGTTATCCGACACTTAAGTAACCTTCAGTTAAGCGACACTTAACTAATCGTCAGTTAAATGTAAACCGTCGGATAAGAGACAGGTATAACCGTCGCTTAAACCATGGCTCTAGAGAGTAAGCATCGCATAAACGACAGATAGAGCTGTCGCTTAAGCGATGGATATGAAGAAAATGCGTCGCAAAAACAACATAGAGAGTCGTCGCTTATGGGACGGATATCAAGAAAAAGCGTCGCAAAAACGACATAAAGAGATGTCGCTTAAGCGACGGATATGAAGAAAAAGCATCGCAAAAACGACATAGAGAGCCGTCGCTTATGGGACGGATATCAAGATGAAGTGTCGCATAAACGACAGCCAGATTCGTCGCTTAAGCAACGCGTATTAAGAAGAAGCGTCGCATAAACGACAGATAGAGATGTCGCTTAAGCAACGGCCGTGAATTTTTTTTTTTTAAAATACCTTAAATATACCTATCTTTCAATTCAATGAATTCGTCTCATAACTGCTATTTGTCTTCCTGGCAGCCAAATGTTTACTAAGTTAAACTTTCCCCAGTACTTAGCCGAGAAGATTAACCAAGAGCTCCATGAGTTCAATTCCACCAGGTCTTTCCAATATAAGTCATACAGAGTATATCTTATTATTCATCAGAATTATGCTATGATGGAGAGTTTTTAATTGAGATTGGTCAATGAGCTTCATGTTCTGCTGCCTGTGATCGAGTGGTTGCCCATGGTCCGAAGGCCTCCCAACAAAAAGGGATTCTTCTATTATATCAATGCCTTTATTAAATAGTCTCGGTTGAGACAATATGTTCTAATGATGCAAACTAAAGAATCCTACATGGCACCAAATTGTACAGCTCAAGCGCCTAATGGTAGATGTGGAAAATTTACAACATATTTATTAAAAGTTAATTCAACCAGCAAAACAATCAATGATAAATAATAGAAATCATTGAACAAAGGCAATTGTGCAGCATTAAATGAAATGAGGTTTAGATATAA
>LPNX010984346.1:3495-22623 GCA_001517045.1 Pseudotsuga menziesii | reverse complement strand
AAAAATACAAGAATTGCCTTAATGTAAACCAATAAAAAATATACCATTTTTTTTGGGAATACTTTACAAATAATTTAAAAAAATACAAGCTTTTGGCTTACACTCCTCTAACATGTTTTACAAAAAATTAAAAAAATATACAACCTTTCGACATACTGAAGAAAAAAAAATACACGAATTACTTTTATATAAAAGTACTAATAGAGAAATATATTAAGCCCTATGCTCATAAAAAAAATGATTAACATATAGACCTATACCCATAAACATAAAATATTGCATTCTCCAACTGGAAATGAATTAACATATTGCATTCTTTCAAGACAATCTTAAAAGAAATGAATTAAAAATATTGCATTACTTGGTAGCATTTACATATGGCAGCGCAGAGCAGAGCAATCAGATATTCTCTCATATGGCAGAGCAGAGCAGACAGTGCTGCTGCTATTGAATGAATGCATAGGTTTCTAGCTCTGATGAGGAGACAATGCTGCTGCTGTTGAATGAATGAATGCATAGGTTTCTATCTCTAATGGAACATGGGGCATCAAATGAAACAATAAAATTATTGTCAAACGAAACAATAAAACTATTGATCTGATCCATCTAGAAAGCACAAAACTAAAGAAAACCATAAGCATCAATATAAACCATCAGCATTACTCAACAGCGTTTACATATGGCAGAGAAGAGAAGAGAATCAAATATTTTCTCATATGACAGAGCGGAGAAGACAGTGCTGCTGCTGTTCAAGAAATGCATATGTTTCTATCTCTGATGGGAATATGGGGCATCAAAAGAAACAATAAAACCATTGCATACTCTGCATCCCATACACCTTGATCCGATCCATCAAGAAAGCACTAAACAAAAGAAAACGATAAACATCAATGTAAACGAAATGAAAAGAACGCCAATCCAAATTTCCATGGCCATGGAAAGAGGAGAGGTTACGAAAATACAAGAAATTGCAGAAGCGGAAATGCCTCAAATTCCAGGCTAGGTCAGGGCTTAGTATATTAGAAGCGGGAATGCCAGAAATCTCTAAATGAATTTAGAAAGGTCCAGGCTAATCAGGGCTTAGTATATCAGGCTTGCAAATGAATGAATACATGAAATTGAAAGAAATAAGCCAATGGTGAGATTAGATACATCAGAAGCGGGAATGCCAGAAATCTCTAAATGAATTTAGAAAGGGCCAGGCTAGGTCAGGGCTTAGTATATCATGCTTACAAATGAATGAATACATGAAATTGAAATAAATAAGCTAATGGTGAGATTAGATACCCTTATCCTTGGCATGCATTTTGCATGTTTCTCTGGGGAGTTATCGTAATGATTGATGGTCATCCAGCTTTGGACATTGCTGCAACCTGCCCAACAAAGATGTGCCATGATTGTAACTAATCCATGTAGACCCACCTACACATTTCAAGAATTTAGACGTCAATATTTATAAAAGGAAACAATAAAAACAGTGCATTCTCCACATCACATACACCTTGATCTGATCCATGTAGAAAGCACGAAACGAAATAAAACCCTAAACATAAATGTAAACGCAATGAAAAAATGACAAATCAAAATTTCCATGGCCATGGAAAGAGGAGAAGTTGCGGAAATGCCAGAAATTGCAGAAGGTGCAGAAATGCCAGGAATTGCAGAAATGCCTGTCAAAAATTGCAGAATGCGGAAATGACAAAAATAACAGAATGTAGAAATGCTAGAAAGCCGAAATGCCAGAAATTGCAGAAGCGACAATGCAGAATTGCTTGATGCCCTTGGTGGAGTAGTTGCACCCAAGCAAAGCATGCTGCGAATGGTCGTTTGAAGAGAAGATTGAGATTGCCCGTCTGCCATCGCTGGTTCTCTCGAGCCCCCATAAAAAAACATAACAAGCTTAAAAATGATAAAAAAACTCTATAAAGTTTAAAAAAGAAAAGTAAGAAGTGTTTAATGGAAAAGCAACATGACAACTTAAAAAAAAACAACAAAAAACAAAAAGCTTAAAAATGATAAAAAAAAACTCTATAAAGTTTAAAAAAGAAAAGTTTAATGGAAAAGCAACATGAAAACTTGAAAAAAAAAACAACAAAAAACAAAATGGAAACAAATTTGGGAATTTTTATTTATTGAAATATAGATTATATATTTTGTTTTAATTTATTGAAATTTAGATGATATGTTTTTATTAAAATACAAATTGTCTAATTGTCTTTTTGCCCAATTGTAAAAGGAAACATTGTAGAATCTTTCAATAAAAATGGTATCCAATAGAATCTTTGGAATTTAGATGATATGTTTTTGTTAAAATGCAAATTTTCAAATTGTTTTTTCTCAAGTGTAAAAGGAAACATTTTAGATTCTTCTTATAAAAATGGTATCCATTGGCCAAAACAAAAAGATAGAAAAACAATTATCGTGTTTATAAAAATCATGTTAATAAAAGAAGATATAAAAAATATATTTAATATTTTAAATAAAATTCTACGGCATATATTTTTATTATTTATTGATATAGGATTTGTAATATTGAGTATTGAAGCCAAAACTTTGATTCTGTAACAATACAATTTGCAAAATTACAAAAAAAATTTAAGATTAATCATGGTAACAAGGCATAATGTAATATAGAGGTGGCCCATAAAATAAAATCTCTAGTCCAGATTACAATTACTTAAATATTTTGAGATAATATTATGGTGTTGTGATTCTAGAAAGTCTTAAAATGTAACATATTTAGGTCATTTCTTAAGAAAATCAGGTATTTTAATTAATGAATATTTAATTAGTAAAATGGTTTATATTAGAGTAAACATTGTATGATAGTTTTTTATTTTATTTTTTATTTAAGATTTAGAGAACATGATGAGAGTCTCTCATACTTTCAATTTTCATATTAATATTTTCCATGGTAGTAAAGCATCTGTTTGTATGATATTAATTTTGGTCAATATAAAATAACTTTCTTTGGAATCATGCTAATTCCATCTTAGCTTATGTGATTAAAATGAGAAGTTGTTTAGAGACTCCAAGTTTCTAAAACCATTTTTGGAAAACTGTTTGGAAAATAATGGGAACAAAGTTGCAAAACAGTGTATCATTCCCAGACTAATGGGTAAACTGAGTTGTGGATAAGAGTTTGGGAAATTTATTAATATGTCTTTCTATGGGATTTGATATTTCCACAGGTTGAGTTTGCATTCAATAACTCAGTCAACCAGTCTACAAGACTAAACCCATTCCATATTGTATATCGGAGGAGTCCCAAAGGATTGATAGATTTAGTAGAGATGCTGAACATAAGTGACGATGTTGATGCATTTTAGAACATATATGCAAGGATGAAATGAACAGGTTAGGGAGTGACATTAAGCAACCAACCAAGTTACAGAGATAGAGAAGATGAATCCATAAGGAAGAGATCATTTGAAGTACATAAAGATGTAATGGTGCAATTGAGGAAATAAATGTTTCTTGCTAAAACATATAACACAGTGAAGTACAAGATTATTAGTCCCTGCAAAATCATAAGAAATCCATATGGTAATGCTTATGAAGTTGAACTGCTAGAAGATATGAATATCTCTAATATTTTTGATGTTGCAGATTTATAAGAATTTAATGTAGGTGAAGAAGAATGGGAGCTAGTTAGAAACTGGAGATCATATCCTCTAGTGAAAGAACGAGGGATGATTTTAATGAACCATACTTATTTAAAAGTGTATAAATGTTGGCGAAAAATGATTGGTGATATTTTTCAGAAAATATTTTAATTTCCAAGGATTTTATATCGTTTATATAATAATTTGGCGATTTTTAGGGTGAAAAATTTTTACCTCATCAAAATTGGGCGAAATGGGGATTCAAAAAATGCAAAATGGCAAATCTTTTTTGAGAGAAAAACACGGAAAAATAGCCCACTAGGCTAAAATTCGCCCCTAAAATCATCCCTAGAAAGAACCATAGGAAATTGTTGAAGTGCTAGATGCATGAATTACTACCAACAGAAGATGAACTTTCCAACAATATTTAGCGTGATGGAAAGAAAAAGGACCATAGGAAACCACTTATATATTAGAAGCTGCATATGGCTGGTTTTTTTCATCAAATTCCACTTCTAGCTGAGCTAGAAAATGATATAATGCATTTTCTTAGAATGAGAGAATCATGCAGAGCATATGATTCAAGCCCCACTATAATTCGTTGACCATGAAAAGACTAAAAAGTAGTCTTACCATATCCTCATATATAAGGAATAATTAGCTGTGTAATTGATCTTTGAGTGCAACACGAACTATTTGAAAATATAAAAAAGAATTTTAAGAGACTAAAAGTAGTGTTACCGTATCCTCATTAATGAGGAATAATTAGTTGAGAAATCTATCTGTAAGTGAATCACCAACTGTAAAAAATAGAAAAGAACTATTTTAGAGGGTATCTTTAGTAAGTTATCATATTGTTGTGCATTGTGAGGGTTGTATTTTCTGTTGTTGTGTAGGCAACTCCTTCTTGCGCCACCATTAGAATACCCAACGATTTTTTTTAAGGGATAACAAACTTATTACACAGAAAGGACAATTTAATTTAAAATTAGATAAAAATAGAGCTCCTAAAGTATGCCGGAAAAATATAAAGAATTTGCAGCGTTTAGTCCACCTTGAGTGGATTTCACACAAATATTAAAAGAGAAACAGAATGGCCCAAATAAATACCTTGATGTGTTGACAATTACACTCATGGAAGAACAAAAACAACAATTGAAAATTTCAATCCTCTCTTTTTGCGTTTTTCAAGAAACGAAACATCATGAATGACTTTTTACACTGCAAAACATCCAATGATAACAAAGTAAACATCAATAACAAAGTTTGTAAATCATACCAACACATGTAATCCCATAACACCTGCAAAAGAAGTTGCAGTAGAAGGACTGGAAAGTGTGAGTTCTCCCAATTGTCCCACCATCATAACATATATTACCTGCAAGGAATACTGAAACAGATTCACTCCAATCATGGGTCCTACTAACCAACATAGATTTTTAACTTCCTCCCACAAACCCAAATCGAGGACACACTAAGTCCATTTTACCCAAATCAAGGACGGACTAAGACCAGTTTACGCAAAGATCCATAAATCAGGGGGTGAAGTACCAAAAGTTTAAGCTATCATCCATAAATCAGGGCGAAATGTCTCCTTTTCTCTGCCAAAACTGAAAAATTTCAGCGATTTGAGTGTTATTCACCTCCATTACTGAAGAAATACAGGCATATGTTAAGATTTTCTGGCTGGTTTTTAAAAATGGCCACCAAAAGTCAAAATCTCATGACTTTTTTAGGGGAGGGGGGGGGGGGGGGTTTTAGAAAACCTGCCTCAGTCAAAAACCGCCTCAAAAAGTGTGATTTGTTGTAGTGATTTGGTCAAACTATACTAGTGTCATATTAGGAATTTCTTATTTTAGTTTGTTTGTTTATAGTATTGTTATATAAGTCCTAATCAATTATTGACGTTGACGACTACTCCTCAAAAGGAAATATGTTTTTTGAGTTAGGGAGAAAATTATGAACATGTTTGAGAATGAAAAATTAGATGGGAGATACAAGAAGACAAGTATATATACAACCAATGAAGAGATTAACCCTGGAATGTGCTTGGCCACTGAGCCCGTTCGTACGCTCTTGGCTATCAAAATGTTTGTTTTACTCGATCCCAAACCCAGTTTTTTGTCACAAATAATTTACAAAATTTATTTACAGAAAAAACATTGAGATCCTAACTAACTATGTGCCAAGAAAACACATGAAATCACAGTCACATTTGACATATATTTACGCTAGAAGTCCCCAATTGGAAAAAAAACCAACAAAAAGTTGATTTTATTAACTATAAAATGCTAGGCTCTCTTCTTGGGATAATGGCCCATTGAGGAAAACTTATAATGACAAAATGCTAGATTTCAAACCACAATATCATCCATTCGATCTTTCTAGTTGCTAACCTTAGTTGCCCCATGCTAGTTTTTTCTAACCCTACCCTTGCACCTGCAGACTTGGTTGAAAGTTATTCTCTAACCACTCAATGATATCTCACTCACTTTTGTGTGTAACGTCTTCTCAGCTAGATTTCCTTTAATAACATTACAATATGCAAATACCTCAGTCCAATTGCATGGGATACCAAATACCGTGGGCGCTCTATATCATTTACATAAAGTAATTACAAAAGTACATTCACTTTAATAGTTGACTTTCATAAATTGGATCTCCTATGTTTGAGAGTCATTAAATGACACCTTCCACCTATGATAGACTGTCCATGTGGAAGTACCTATCCGATGCTAAAAAAATCAACACAAAAATCATATAGCTCATACCTATCTACCCTAATGGTGCCGAAATTAGGTTCTCAAATGACTGATTTTGAAAAACTCGTTGCATTAGTTTCCTCTGTGTTGATACCTAAAATGTTATCGATCCATTTCATGGGTTTAATCCTATAAAACAGCATAATTGCAAGCGTACTTTACACCATAGTGTCGAGATATTTCCATAATTCCATTAAAAGGATGGCTATAGAACTGATAGATATCATGTTTCATTAGAGATGAGAGTGAATGTAGAGGTTTATAAATTAATCAATAGGGGCAAGGTGGCAATCCTTTTAGCAGGAGGATGGACATGTGTCATTGGTCTAGTACTCTCCTTCGTACCTGCCACATGTCGTCATATTTTCCATCTGTCTAAAGACCACCCAATCTGGGGTACCCATTTGGTATGGTTGGTAGAAATAATGAAGTAACATTTTTTGGAATGAAAAGTAGTAAGAAAAATGGATGAAATATTGTCTACAATCGGTTGAGATAATATCATTTGGGTAATGGTTGGAAATATCATGTCTCACCCTTAAACACTTACAAGAGTGATATTATTGGTACCTTGTCAACATCAATTAAGACACAAAAAAAGTGCAAACATTTCACAAACAAGATTTGAACTTGAGTGAGGTGGATAAACAACTTCTCATTTTAATCACATAAAATAAAAAATTATCATACAATGTTTACTCTAATATAAACCATTTTACTAATTAAATATTCATTAATTAAATACCTGATTTTCTTAAGAAATGACCTAAATATGTTACATTTTAAGACTTTCTAGAATCACAACACCATCATCTTATCTCAAAAGATTGAAGTAATTGTAATCTGGAATGGATATCTTATTTTATGGGCTACCTCTATATTACATTAAGCCTTGTTACCATTATTAATCTTAAAATATTTTTGTAATTTTGCAAATTGTATTGTTAGAGAATCAAAGTTTTGGCTTCAATACTCAATATTACAAATCCTACATCAATAAACAATAAAAATATATGCATTAGAATTTTATTTAAAATATTAAATATATTTTTTATATCTTCTTTTATTAACATGATTTTTATAAACACGATAATTGATTTTCTATATTTTTGTTTTGGCCAATGGATACGATTTTTATAAAAGATTCTAAAATGTTTGCTTTTACACTTGAGAAAAAACAATTTGACAATTTGCATTTTAACAAAAACATATCATCTAAATTTCAAAGATTCTATTGGATACCATTTTTATAGAAAGATTCTACAATGTTTCCTTTTAAACTTGGGAAAAAAAATTTGACAATTTGTATTTTAACAAAAACATATTATCTAAATTTCAATAAATTAAAACAAAATATATAATCTATATTTCAATAAATAGAAATTCCAAAATTTGTTGCCATTTTGTTTTTGGTTGTTTTCTTTTTAAAGTTTTTATGTTGCGTTCTCATTAAACTTTTCTTGCCTTTTTAAGCTTTTATAGTTTTCTTTTTTTAACTTTATATTGTTTTCTTATGCTTTATGTTATTTCCTTTTTAAGCTTTTTATCATTTTTAAACTTTTTATGTTTTTTATGCAACGAGAGAACCAGCGATGGCAGGCAGGAAATCTCAAACGACCATTGTGGGCAATCAAGCAATTCCGCATTGTCGCTTTTCCACATTCTGCAATTTCCGCCATTTCTGCATTCGGCTTTCTAGCATTTCTGCATTCTGTTATTTCTGGCATTTCCGCATTCTGCAATTTTTGACAGGCATTTCTACAATTTCTGGCATTTCCACAACTTCTTCTCTTTCTGTTATAGCCTAAAATGACACATATCTACCTGTGACCACTTTCCCATGATTTCGTCACATGTCGGCACTTCATTGAAAGTCACTGAAAAAACACCTGTCTTGGAGGACCCATATGTTGAGTTTTGTAACTCTGTTTGGCCTGATTTCTACACCGTTGGAAAGGTATTTCAGTTAGCTAAAACTTTCTAGAATACATCAAAGTCTGAAAATGCCCAGAAATACCATAAAATTGCGTTTTTTATCCATTCACGATTTTCCTTAAGGAAAACCCACGAATGTGCCTCTTAGCATTTAAACATTAAAACATGAGTTAATTGGAGATTAGTTAAGTTATTTAACTTAATTTCCTTAACTTATGTAACTTATCCAACCTTCAAAACTACCTTATTTCACCCATATAAATAGAGGTAGGGAGGTCCATGAGGGGGGACTTGAATTTCTGCATTGTTATGCTGGAGGAATCGAGACTCTCTTTGCCCACACCTTTTCCCTAGAGGTCTTCCCCTTATGTTGCAGAGCTTGGAGGCTGAGTTCTTTGGAGAAGAGAAGCAGCAAATCCAGATCAAGGTTTCATGAGGTGCCAAACTTGAAGAGAAGGTATACTTGTACTTGTTTTCAAGATTAATAAAGATGTGATGTCCTTCTTCTTCCCAAATCATTGTTCAATGTGTGATTGAATCTCTGTTTATGATTAGATTATGATGTTAATCAGATTATTATTTCAGATTTATTTGATTATCATTTGTGTATATGTGGTCATAATGGTTTGAAAAAGGTATAACTTGTTTTGTGGGTCTCTTGGAGCGAGAGGAGTAAGGAGAGGATTGAAGAGAAAGCTTGGACCAGCCTTTAGTTTATTAGGTGTGGATCTTTTTCATCTCTAAAACTTGCTGTTATATGCTTGTTGAACATTGTGCATCTCTCTTTCAACCCCAGTAAATTGATGGCCTCTTAAACCCTAGCCATAGGGCACTTTCCTTTACAACAGAACTGGCGACTCCGCTGGGGACTAGCCTTGTCTGTTTGGGGTTTTTCTCTTGATTTCTTTCAGCTTTTGCATTATTTCAGGTCCTTATTGCCACTTAGGAACATTTTTAAGTCTAATTGCACCCTCTCCCCTACCTTCCTAAGGCAGTTTTCTACCCTTGATTGTGATTTTTACACCTATTCGCGGGTTGTTCTTTTGAACAGTTGCGAATACAAGTTTGGATGCACGAGTTGTTCTATTGAATAGTCGCGTGTCATTCATGACCTTCCCTTATAGACAGTCGCGTATATAGCTGGAAGTTAGGATTTTTTAAGTCAATTTTTTGCTTGTTCCCTTCTTCAGGTAATCCCTGTTTGTGAGTGGTGTCTCTTTATGAATGCTGTGTAGCTTGTCTGAAGACTTTTGGTGATCACCCTACCTGCTTTTTCAAAAGCCTTTGAGTCTTTTTGCTTGGAGTTATTCTTGCTTGTTTGCTTTATTAGATCCAAGTTTACTCAAAGAACAGTGCATTTCAGGTGCATGGTGGGTCTGTTAAGGTCTTCTGCGAGTGCATGAATCCAGGGAGTTTGTGTCATTCTTTTTGTTGTTCTTTATCTATGTGGTAAGCCCCTTTATAGCATTAGGATTTACTCTTTGCTCTTTTACCTGTCTCCTTTGCTTGGTTTGCTTTTTGGATTTTTGTTTCTGATCAGCCTCTGTTAGTGGCCTCTGTTTGATTTCATAACCTTGTGGATGTTGTTTTCCTCCTTCTTTGGTTGGTCTACTTCACCTTGCCAAAATAGTTGTCTTGTCTCTTATACAAGCCTTTCTTCCAAGTAGGGTTTATGCTGACTTTAGTTGGTTCTAGAGTTTGTTGGGTGGTTGCGTAGCAAAGTTCCTTTTGCTTTGTTCTTGTTATCTGCATGCCTTTTCTTTGTAGGTAGTTTTTCTTTTGCCTTTATAAAACAAAATTAAAAAATAACTTTTATTTCTTGATTTCCCCCCTACTTCTTTCTTTGGTTTGACCTTGTTGGACAAGGTACTGAGCAGCCTTTGTTTGTAGGTTAGATTGATGCTTGGGACTTCTTGACCTTTGTTTATGTCAGTCTTTATGCTCAGTCTTTTCATTCCAAAGTGTTGGCTTGTTTACTTTTGTAAGCTTTCCTTTTAAAAGAGGTTTATATTCAACTTTAGGGAAACCTAGGGTTTGTTTTTGGGGTATAAAGTAGTTGTCTATTTGCTTTGTTTTCAGTACTTGTTTGCATTAGTTTATAGGCTGATTTTTCTTTTTCATTTTATAAAAGAAAAAGACAAAAACATGTTGGCTTTATATGCATATAGATTAGGCTGTTAGTCTAGATTTGCATAGCATAGCATTGTTTTTGAAAATTTAAAAAATATAAAAAGATTTGATCTTTTTTGGCTTTCAAGTTATTTGAAAATATAAAGAGAATAGCTATTTGCTTCTTTGCATCTCATTTCTCTTTTCTTAGTCATTTTGTTTTCAATTTTGAGTCAAAAAACCACCAATTTACCATTCCATTTCCTCTTGAGTAAGTAATAGCCCTTTAAAATGAACGTATAATTTTAAAATTTACTAGTAAGTTTTGTTTTTTAGGGGCCATACACCAACTAGCTTAGGCTACACTTGTGGGCTAGGAAGTGTAAAATTCCCACAAGTTATAAAACTCAGACATAGTGGACCTTTCACTAGGTAAATCCTTGATTCTACCACTGTATCTGGGAAGCTCCTCTCAAACGGGAGTTAAGCACGAGGCCGCGTGGAGGCTTGGATAGAGGGGATAACCCCTCGAATCCTTGTCAAAATGTAACCCAAGACTTTTGCGCATCTGGGGATTCTGTCTAGGCAGAATTTTGGGCTCAGCTACCCTGCCCATGCGTACGATTTCGGCTTGCGACTGTCCCCCCAGTCAGTAGGAATTATCAAGGTAGCCTTTAGTTTCTTGTCTTTTAGGGCTCATACACAGGTAAACTGGAAGGTTATTTCTGGTTCACCTCGGACGGACTTGGAAGGTAACCCTTATGGAAAGTGCAGGAGGGTGGTGGGTGATTCCTCCACTTGTGCCTGAGAACCCCTCAAGGACGCTAAGTAACTATTCATCATCCTTCTTCTGGAAGGTATGTCTTTATAGCCTGTTTAGATTGCTTGAGACTCTAGGATCTTTTTAGTGAGTGCTGTGTGGTTTGTCTGTACTTAGTGGGCCTTTAGGTGTCTGCTTTGTAATTTTGGTTGACCATCAACCTCAGACTTTGTCTCTTGTTTTGAAACTATGGCTAGCACCCCTTTGAACACCAACCAAGAGATCCCCATGATGGGAGCTCCTTGTCATATTCCTCTCACACGGAATGTTGGTGTTCCCTTGATGGCCACCTTGAATCTTCCGGGATTCACCCTAGGGCTACCGGTGTGGTTGTTTTCCACTCCAACTGTCCTGAATGCTCCTGATTCTTCTCAAGTAAGCACCTTATATCAAGGGCATCAAAACACTGTCTCCCCTTCACCTATAGTTAGTTCTCCTCCTCCTTCTACCTCATGCGGTGAAAGTACTGATACTAGTAACCGGCAGTCTAAAAGGAGTAAAAGAAGGAGGAATAGGAAGAAAGCACATAAGCAAGGGGGCACCCATTCAACCTCTGCAAGTCAAGTTGAACCTCACCACCCAGCCTCGGTTGTTCAGGATGGGGGCACCCATCCAACCTCTGCAGGTCATGTTGGATCTAGTCACTCAACCTCTGGTGTTCACGTTGAGTGCACCCATTCAACCTCTAGTTTTCAAGTTGAACCATCCTATCCAACCTCTGTTGTTCATGTTGGAGCTATCCATCCAGCCTCTGGTGTTCACGCTGGTGGAATCCTTCCAACCTTTCCAGGTCATGTCGGATCCTGTCACTCAACCTCTGGTGTTCAAGCTGAGTGCATCCATTCAACCGCTGGTTTTCAAGTTGAACCTTCCCATCCAACCTCTATTGTTCAAGTTGGATCCATCCATCCAGCCTCTGGTGTTCATGCTGGTGGGATCCTTCCAACCTTTCCAGGTCATGTCGGATCCTGTCACTCAGCCTCTCGTGTTCATGTTGAGTGCACTCGTTCAACCTCTGGTGTTCAAGTTGAACCTCCCCATCCAACCTCTGGTGTTCACGTTGGATCCGTTCACCCAGCCTCTGTTGCTCAAGCTGGGGGCACACACTCAACTGCTGCAAATCATGTTGATCCTAACCATTTAGCCTCTATTGTTCATGTTGATGGTGCCCATCCAACCTCTGCAGGTCAAGTTGGACCTAGTCTCTCAGCCTCTGCCGAGCACGCTGGGGGCAGTCTTTCAACCTCTGTGTTTCAAGCTGAGGACAACCCGTCAACCACTGCGAGTCATGTTGACACTGTTGACAAGTCTACCCGTTCAAAACACAAACTCAAGTTTCCTTGTAAGCTTTGTTAGGGAGACCACCTTACTTATAAATGCCCTTCTATTGAGGAGGTGCGAAGAGTTTGGATTCATGGTCATCCCATTTTTGAACATTATGGAGTCTCTCAACAACCAGCCTCTCTTAGTGAGGTTGGACCCAGTCACCCAGCCTCTGTTGTTCACGCTGGGGGCAAACTCTCATCCTCTGCTAGTCATGTTGAGAGAAAACAGTCATCCACTGCTAGTCATGTTGACTCAGTTGAGAAAAATGGTCGTTCGAAGCATCATATTAAGTTCCCTTGCGTGCTATGCAAAGGAGATCATCTTACTCATTTGTGCCCTGCTATCCAAGAGGTGCGAAGAGTGTGTTCCAAGACTCATGGATTTCGTTCTTCTGAACACCCTATAGTTTCTCAACATCCTACTCAACCTTTGGTTGATCAAGTGGTCGAACAAATCTCAGATTTAGTCGATCCCACTCTTATTTCGGAGAGTGTTCCTCATGTGATTGAACCAATGTCATCTTTGGTCAATCCCACTCTCCCTTCAGAGAGTGACTTTCATGAAGCGGTTGAATCGATCCCAGTATCGATCAATCCCACTCTTCATTTGGAGAGTGAAGTGTCTACTAGTCACATTTTCTTCACTGCCAGTTCAGATCTTACTAAACAAGGGGGCACTGAACTTGTTTTGGATCAACTCCCACCAAGCCCTCGGATTGCTTCCTTTGATTGGGATAGCCTAGTTGAGCCGTGCCTTCCTTCCCATGCACCTTTCCAGATAAAGGTCAAAGTTGAACCCTATACAATTGCTCGTTCCATTGTTGATGAAGGAGCCTCAGTTAGTATTTTGTCTGCTCGTGCTTGGCGAGGTATGGGATCTCCCAACCTTGTGTTGACTGCTAGTTAGTTACTGGCGTTTGATAGAAGAACTTGTATAGCCTTGGGAATTCTTCCTCAAACACCTGTTACTTTGGGTGGGAAGACCGTATTAGTTGACTTCATGGTGATAGAAGACCCTTTGGAATTTAATATGCTCCTTGGGAGTGATTATGTCTATGCCATGCAAGCTGTGGTGTCAACTTTCTTTCATGTGATGTACTTTAATCATGGCGAAGAAATTGTCACTATCGATCAGTTGGATTTTCTTTATCCGTCTCCTGACACAACTAGAGGCCAAGTCTTTCCTTTGTTGATTCCCAGTGTTTCTGTAGACACTACCCTGCCACAGGTGAACTATGTGGCTTCTTTTCCTTTGTGTTCAATTGCTACTGAGAGGCAGCCTCTGTTTTCATGCTTACCTTCTCGGGACTTGGTCCTAGCAGTTGATCGGGTGAGTCATCCTATACAGATTGTAGAGCCTTCTCTCCACTCTATCCATCCATTTGAAAGTTCATATATGTGTCCTATCTCGGATGATTTCCTCCTTTCGGATGAAGTCTTCATGGAGTCTTTGATACAGTCTGACCTTCTTTTTCAGTTGTGATTAAGTCTAACCCTAATTTGCTTAGTAATCCTTCCTTTTTCTTATGTTGGTTTTTGTTGAGTCTTTTGATTCTTCATTTGAAAAGCAAGTCAGTGATCCTGATGAGTTTGATTTTTTTTTCTTATGAATTTCTCAGCTCCTGTGATATTGAGTTTGTTCCTGCAGACTCTATCTCCCTTGTTGATTTTTGCTTCTCTTCTGAGGTTGATCTTATTGATTATAAACCCTCGAGCCTTGGTCCTATAGAATCTTCTTAGGTTGATTCTGCCTTGACTTTTCCTTTTGTAGAAGATAGCAAAGTCACAAGTGTTTCTGCCAAAGTGACCCGCATCGGATCATTTCTTCTGATGTTGTTGTTTCTTGGAGACAGGATTATTAGTTGGATTCACAACTGTTTATGGGCCTCACCTTTTTTTTCAAGCTGTAATTGCATTTGCATATGCCTTGCTCGCGCTTATGAGCCTGATGCTGGCTTCCACGCTTTTAGCTCGTTGTATAAGCCCTCATCTTTGTTCTCATCACCGCTTAGCCTTGTATCATTTTTCCTTTGCAACTTGACCACCTTTACCCCGAGGAGACCTTCCCCGAGTGTCCTTATCTTGCTCACTTTCCTTGCATTATGCATAGGTTTGTTCCTTGCGCTTGGAACTCGTTTCTCCTGTTTATGACACTCGTCTCCTCGCATTTAGAGCATTCTTTCTGCTCTCCTTTGAGCTCGTTAAAAACAGTAAGGAGGCCGTGAGTTGACTTTTTCGGACTCGTTAAAATTTCACGGGAAAGATTATGAGTTTCTTTAGGCCCAAGTCTGACTCCTCAAAATAGACTTGACTACCGAGTAAACTTGTCCATTCAGGCTCGTTAAGAATATGTGAATAGGCATCCACATTGGTGGTAGGTTATCTCTTTCTCGGACCATGTGGAATAATGCGAGAAAGGATCCCTATCTTTTCTTTTTGAATTGAGAAGAGTATTCTCAGGAATAGTTTTATCTCTTTTCCGGACCTAAGGGACTAAAATTACGGAAAAGGAACCCCCGGTATGATCTTAGTTTTCTCTTTTTCGTGCTCTGGACCAAAACATGAAAAAGATTCCGAGTGTACTTTATGTCTTTGTCATGCTCGTTAAACCCTAAAGAACAAAGCATCGAGTTTATTGTTGTAAGCTCCATTTCTCGTAATCAAATGGATCTTTCTGAGTGATCTTGCCTTCCTTCACACTCGTAAAACTCAAGCTATATGCTGCTTTTGAAGGAGCGTTGGGTAGGTGGTAATTTAACCTTTTTCGGACCTTCCTGACTAATTACGAAAAAGGTGCGCCTTTTCTTCTTCGGAAGTTAAGAGAGTTCTTCTTTGGTTTGTTTTATACTTTTTCGGCCTCAGGAGACTAAATTGTATGAAAAAGGACCCCCCTGGAGTCTTCTTTGGAGTTTTCAGACTCTCTAAACTATGAAAACACCGTCAAGCATGTACTAGTTCAGGCTCGTAAAATCCCCGAATTAGTGCTTTATCAAGCATTCTTCTTTCTTTTCTTTTGAATTTATCCTGATTCAGAGTTTTCTTACTCCTCTAGTTGGTCTCTTTTCCAATTATATGGGGAATCTGTCAATGTCTCCTACATTGCAGATTTGTTTCGTTGGTCCTATTTTGTGTCAAAAGCTGCCTAAGTCACTTTTGTGTTGTGCTCACTGTTCAAGGATTAAACCTTTGTTGGCCATTCTACAGTTGCCTCGACCTTTTGTGTTGGCCATTCCCTGGTATCAGTTCATTACATCATGTCTTCAGTAGTCCTTTTTGTGACATTCAATACCATTTCCAGATCCAATTATTCTTTGAATTACCTCGTGTTGGATGATGAAGGATGCCTTAATGCCTTCCTTCCAACGAATCTCTTCCTATCGACTGCAACACATCTTGCTCTGGGGACGAGATTTAGAGTTTTATGACAGTACCTTGGGAATTGTTGTCCTCAATGGCAATTTCCCTCGCTATTGGGTAGTTGGGAATACCTTAATGTCTCCTACTCAATGGATTCTTCAAGTGTTTGACTTCAAGTACTTGTAATCACACTTGTTAGAATGTACTAGGTACCTTCGGGACCATTTTCATTAATGGTGGTTTCCCTCGCGTTTATTAACGATTTTCATTATTGACCGGTAATCAAACGACTTCCTCCATGTTCGACTTCAGCTCCTTTATTCGCATGGTTAGGATTTGTACCTTTTTTGGGCGGTTTGGATTGAAGACCTTGGGGCCGACAGTAGCATTGTCCTCATTTTTTGCTATTGCCCAAGCTGAGCAAGACCTTGTTATACTTTATATGACATTTTGCTGAGACATAGATCCACCTTGTATTTTTGTGGCTATGATCGATTGTTGAGCATGGATCCACCTTGTTCATTTGTGGCCGTGGCTCCTTTAGATTTGATATGGTGCCTTTTTGCATATTGAGCGACCATGATAGTTTCATCAGTTATACATATGTTGGATCCACCTGTATTTTATGGCGATGTTTTGTATATGGACGTGTATGTTCCAGAGATCAGTTTTCTAACATTTATCTCTCTTACAGGTACCTTCACTCGAGCCTTTCGATCTTGGATTCTCTGCTCTCTCCATACTCAACTGTTTCCTTTATAATGTATTTCGGCTATCATCTTCCCCTGTAACCTCACACATTAGGGGGCATCTATTATAGCCTAAAATGACACATCTCTGCCTGTGACCACTTTCCCATGATTTCGTTGCATGTCGGCACTTCATTGAAAGTCACTGAAAAAACACCTATCTTGGAGGACCCATATATTGAGTTTTGTAACTCTGTTTGGCCTAATTTCTACACCATTGGAAAGGTATTTCAGTTAGATAAAACTTTCGAGAATACATCAAAGTCTGAAAATGCCCAGAAATACCCAAAAAATGATTTTTTTTTCCATTCGCGATTTTCCTTAAGGAAAACCCACGAATGTGCCTCTTAGCATTTAAACATTAAAACATGAGTTAATTGGAGATTAGTAAAGTAATTTAACTTAATTTCCTTAACTGCTGTAACTTCTCCAACCTTCAAAACTACCTTATTTCACCCATATAAATAGAGGTAGGGAGGTCCATGAGGGAGGACTTGAATTTCTGCATTGTTATGCTGGAGGAATCGGGACTCTCTTTGCCCACACCTTTTCCATGGAGGTCTTCCCCTTCTGTTGCAGATCTTGGAGGCTGAGTTCTTTGGAGAATAGAAGCAGCAGATCTAGATCAAGGTTTCGTGAGGTGCCAAACTTGAAGAGAAGGTATACTTGTACTTGTTTTCAAGATTAATAAAGATGTGATGTCCTTCTTCTTCCCAAATCATTGTTCAATGTGTGATTGAATCTCTGTTTATGATTAGATTATGATGTTAATCAGATTATTATTTCATATTTATTTGATTATCATTTGTTTATATGTGGTCATAATGGTTTGAGGAAGGTATAACTTGTTTTGCAGGTCTCTTGGAGCGAGAGGAGCAAGGAGAGGATTGAAGAGAAAGCTTGGACCAGCCCTCAGTTTATCAGGTGTGGATCTTTCTCATCTCTGAAACTTGCTGTTATATGCTTGCTGAACATTGTGCATCTCTCTTTCAACCCCAGTACGTTGATGGCCTCTTAAACCCTAGCCATAGGACACTTTCCTTTACAACACTTTCCGCAATTTCTGGAAATTTTGATTGGCAGACTTTTCATTGCGTTTACATTGATATTTAGGGTTTTATTTCGTCTCGTGCTTTCTACATGGATCGGATCAAAGTGTATGTGATGTGGAGTATGCAATGTGTTTATTGTTTCATTTTATAGATATTGACGTCTAAATTCTCGAGATATGTAGGTGGGTTTACATTGATATTGACGTCTAAATTCCCAATCATGGCACATATTTGTTGGGCAGGTTGCAGCAATGTCCAAAGCTGGACGATCATCAATCATTATGAGAACTCCCCAGAGAAACATGCAAAATGCACGCCAAGGATAAGGGTATCTCATCTCACCATTGGCTTATTTCTTTCAATTTCATGTATTCATTCATTTGCAAGCGTGAAATACTAAGCCTTGACCTAGCCTGGCCCTTTCTAAATTCATTTACAGATTTTTTGGCATTCCTGCTTCCGATATACTCAGCCCTGACCTAGCCTGGAATTGGAGGCCTTTTCGCTTCTGCAATTTCTTGTATTTTCGTAACCTCTCCTCTTTCCATGGCGATGGAAATTTGTATTGGCAGTCTTTTCATTTCGTTTACATTGATGTTTATGGTTTTCTTTTGTTTAGTGCTTTCTTGATGGATCGGATCAAGGTGTATGGGATGCGGAGTATGCAATGGTTTTATTGTTTCTTTTGATGCCCCATATTCCCATTAGAGATAGAAACATATGCATTTATTCAATAGCAGCAGCACTGTCTCCTCTGCTCTGTCATATGAGAAAATATTTGATTCTCTGCTCTTCTCTGCCATATGTAAATGCTGTCGAGTAATGATTATGGTTTTCTTTAGTTTCGTGCTTTCTAGATGGATTGGATCAATAGTTTTATTTTTTCGTTTGATGCCCCATGTTCCATTAGATATAGAAACCTATGCATTCATTCATTCAACAGCAGCAACATTGTTTGCTCATCAGAGATAGAAACCAATGCATTGATTCAATAGCGGCAGCATTGTGTGCTATGCTCTGCCATATGAGTGAAGATCTGATTGCTCTGCTCTGCACTGCCATATGTAAATGCTATCAAGTAATGCAATATTTTTAATCATTTCTTTTAAGATTGTCTTCAAAGAATGCAATATGTTAATTCATTTCCAGTTAGAGAATGCAATATTTTATGTTTATGGGTATGTCTATATGTTAATCATTTTTTCTTGAAGAGCATAGGGCTTAATATATTTCTCTATTAGTACTTTTACATTAAATCAATTCGTGTATTTTTTTTCTTCAGTGTGTCCAAAGGTTGTATATTTTTTAAATTTTTTGTAAAACATGTCAGAGAAGTGTAGGCCAAAAGCTTGTAACTTTTTAAATTATTTGTAAAGTATTCCCAAAAATATAATTGTATATTTTTCATTGGTTT